>JACEFZ010006607.1:0-13284 GCA_014155875.1 Cepaea nemoralis | reverse complement strand
AAAAAACAAAAAAGACAAAAAATACAAGAAAAGATCGGCCTATGACAGTGGGAAACAATTTATAGAGATGATGGTTGTGCGCGTGACAACAGAAAAAGAGAAAGGGGAGGCGTTTCTCCAGAGATTTTTAGAGCGGCCCTATCATGATGATGCGGACACCAGGGATGCAGTTAGAGAGGAGTTATCTGGCACTATAAAGAATATGAATTATGAAGAAATCATACGGGTTGAAGATGCTAAACATATTTTGAAAAAGGCAAAAGACACGGCACCAGGGCCTGATGGGGTCATGTATGGCCACATTAAGGCTTTGAGCGATGTAGTCCTGAAGGAGATGACCGACTGCTTTAACCAGAGCATTAGGATAGCATCAGTACCGCAGGATTGGGTACACAGCTATCTCATCCCTCTCCCAAAACCATTGAAGTATCATTCAAAGCTTAGCGGCTTTAGTATCATCACCCTTCAAAATAGATTTTAGACAGAAGATTTTATAGAAGATAGTCGCTGTCAAGCTGCAAGAGTTTTTGGAAAGGGGGAAGCTTCTTCCAAGAGGCCTGGGGGAGCTACAGGCCAGGAAAAGATACCTGGTCAAATGCAGCCACGTTTGCCTTTGACGCTTATGAGGGATTCCAGAGTAGACAGGAAACGATGGCGGTAGCGCTTGATCTCGAGGATGCGTACAATAGAGTTCGATATGATATTTTGATGACCGCACTGATGGAGAAGGGGGTCAATCCCTGGTTGGTGAACTGGATAGAAGCATCAGGGGTTGGAAGGATACTAACATTTGCAGATGATATTCTTGAATATAGGCAGGGGAGAGATAGGGAGCAAACAGCCCAGGAGCTACAGGCGACAGTAGACAAAGTGATTGACAGTTGCACTGAAATGAGTGCTGTCATCCACCCGGAAAAGGCAGCTGTTTTGTGGTGCTCTCTGGACAACAGGATTGTGAGAACTGATGTCCCAAGTCTCACGATAGATGGTAGAAGCGTCAACAGAGAGAACAAACTGAAGTATCTGGGAATCACATTTGACAGGAGCCTGTCCTTCAAGGACCATGTGGAGACGGTTGTGACAAGATCTCAAAAGGGACTCAATACACTTAAAACTATGGCTGCAATGGTCACAGAGCAGAGAATGCTTTTCACACTATACCAGCACTTGATCCTCTCACTGATTGGTTATGGACTAGGACTGCTCACTGTCTCAAAGAGTCAGTTGGTGAAATTAGAGCGCATACAGAACGAAGCTTTGCGGGTCATTCTGGAATGAACCAGAGACACCCCAGTAGTGTGTATGCGTTACATCCTTGGTTTGCCGACTGTTGCTGGTAGGCTCAAGGTGATGCTGGTGAAGGCATACCTCAGAGTAGGTGCTGACACAGATAACCGTTGTATGAGGCGCTGGAGGCAGTTAAGGGCCAGCGACTGATAAGAGGGAAATCATGGATGGCTCAGGCGGAGGATACGATCAGACACGTGTGTATCTTGGAGAACATTAGGCGAGGAGAGGAGTGGGTCAGAGTGCCTGCGGAGCAGTCCCTTACATCCATCTTAGGCAGGGTCGGCCTGGGAGCCCAAGTCAATTTTTAGTCACCGTGTCGCTGAAAGATTCGAACACACGACCACCGGGTCGGCGGGCAAGCGTCCAAGCCCCTAGAAGCCATGGGAATATCTTTTACATAATTATTTACATGCATTCTCTTTAAAACTAGTTATAATACTAATTTAGTCGTTAACAAACATTTACACAGTTATCATTAAATCTGTAAAATTAGTCTGAACAAACATTTACTAAAATATCCTTACATATGTAAAACTATATGACTCGCCCGTGTGTTGCCGGGGCCCATACGGGGGAGCAAAGAATAGTAACATTGTTGCCTAACACGCACGTCGTAAGAGGCGACTAAGGAGGCTATGGTTCCGTCGCCCTGCTACTGAGTGAGTGCGTGGCGAGACACTGTGAGCTGTGAATTTCGCGTGGAATGCTTTTACATCTGTTCGCAGATTGTAGCGTGAACTGTATGTTCGGAACGATGGCGGCCGGCTGTTGCTGGATTGACTGGTTTGCCATTTCGGTTCACGAGTGCATTTTTCAGGAGATTCCTGGGAGTCGTTGCTGGAGCTACGGAGTTCGTGCTTTGTGCGGCGCCTTTGGCAAGTTGCCCTGCGGAAAGAGACCGAGCCATATGGGATAAAACCTGGGTCAATGATGTCTTTCTGGTGACTGCCGTTTCCATCAACAATGAACTGTATTTCTCGTGGAGGACTTTTGTGTTGGCATTCTGGAGGCGGCATTATGCACAGTGTACCTGTGCGGGCTGTTGGCTTACCGATACTCCTGTCTATTCCATTGTTCACAAAGGGCAGTGACGAGCATTTTGTTCTATATTCACTGGCACAGGGACGGAGCATAATGGGAACGAACCGTTGCCGTGAAGTTGGAACCGCGACTAACTCACTCACTCACTCACTCACTCACTCACTCACTCACTAACTACATGACTATTCATAGACCGGCAGTCATGCAGCAAATTATGGGCATTATCTCATCTTTTAAGAGTTGAAAAGTCACTTTTCTGCTGGTATATTCAGGAAATAATAAATATCTTGTAAACGCTCCTCGGCCAGCTTTTAATTCTTTATGTATATGCTGTAATCGACGTTTAAGGGCTTATTTTTGCAAATAAATGTCGGGTCGTGATTAGTACAGGTAATCTGAAGCTCAGAGAGCGCTGATGACAGGAGGAAAGACAAGTGAAATACTTCGGTCATATCACAATAATGTAGCACTCTTTATAAGGGTTCGAAGTCAGTCGCAGGCGATTTGGGAACAGATTTCTTTGCTTAGATTTTCAAAATGGTATGGGAATATTCCGTTCAGAAAATATGGGCACACTACTGAACGTGGAAGTATCGAAAATAAAACATCACAAGTAGCCAATGAATTCTGGTGTTGACTGCAACGTCTAGTAATGGACATGCAATTAGATAACTCTTATAAAAACCATACTGAAGGTAAAAAACAATCGTAGGTGGGCGAGTACGAAATAGACATTTATGCAAGTGTGAAGATAACATCAAGAATATTAGCCTGTCAGAATAAACAACATGGCCGAGATGGAGAATGCTACAGATCCATTGCAGTCAACCTTCATTGTAGAGACGGAACCTCATTGATGAATTGAACTTGAAGCTAATTGCTTCACATCTACTTTTCATAAACTGCCACAGCATGTCATCATACCGAAAGTGACATAGAAATAAGGGAATTGGTTGGTTGGTGAACCCCCTGGGAGCCTGAGTCTTAACTCTTACGCCCGATGTTCATGACGTCTGAGCCATGAAAAAGGCTTATATCAGTCGGAGTTTGGCTGGTGTAGGGACGACCCTCCCGACACGGCTCCCCCTGTAGCAGTTTCCTGCTACGTGATGTAACAGCGCCATCACATCTTGTAAGGCCTAGAGCAAGGGGGAAGAGGCAGCCAGTATTTCCCTCACTGTGACAGGCATTGAGCCCGGGCGTTCAACCCGCGTCCGTCCGTGGTCATGGCATTATCAATGGAGTTTGCTGTCAACTTCGCTAGCACGCCCATCTCCCGACCCGGCACCGAAGTATAATCTTCACATGGACTATGTTGAAGAGCTTACCTTCTCCTTTACAAGCTCAGAAACCAGCAGGATGTGCAAGACCACATTCACATCCACGGAGAGGCATTCTAGGTCAAGATTCAGCATTGCACATACACAATTGTTGGGAATAGGTCTAGTCTGTATGTAACCTTCACATGTTTTAGATACTTTATTATCAACAGATTCCAACTTAATGCCCAGAGGCAACAATAATTGAATATAATATTAACCACACATTTTCGTAATCTAGGTAATCTGGAGTTTACGTTCTCTCGATTTTCTGAAATCTATATTGCAGTTTGATTTAATATGGGACGAATTTTGAGCAGGTGGCTTACAGTATACTAAGAATTAAGCGATGTTTCTAATTTGTAATACGTAGAAACAAACAAGCATAACTCCTGAAATTGTGCAAGGTTACATTGATAAATAGACGTGATCCTCTACAAATACCATCAAAGACACACTTACCTGTAAGCTATGGGTTGTATCATTGGTACATTTGGGCTACACTTTTGGTAAACATACAGAACACCATCAGCATAGTGGATGCACGTTGTCTTCTATGGTCACGCATGATTATCCTACGCCGACTTCTAGATTTCAGAACTCCGCCACTAGTATCAAGCTTATGTTGATCTGCTAATCTGACAACTGCAGCTTTGCTGGCTCTGCAAAGAAAATGCTCAGACCCATAAAGCTATACACAAGCTTAAAAATTAACCCGTAAAAGCTCCCTGTCGTTTCCACGTCTACATGGAAACAGAAACAAGATCACAATTAGGAGTTGCCTTAAAAAACAGACGAAAAAATTGGCCGCTTTACTCTATAGTGTGAATATTAAGTCATCATCATCATCATCATCATCATCATCATCATCATCATCATCATCATCATCATCATCATCATCATCATCATCATCATCATCATCATCATCATCATCATCATCATCATCATCATCATCATCATCTTCCACTTTTGCCGTCAAGCGTCGTGGGGAGGAATAATTGGCGTTCCATCGCTCGATGGGTGGCACTGGATAGTGTCATTTCGTGTGATTGTACAATGTCTTTGATATTATCAATCCATTTTCTGATACATCTCTAAAATATTCCACGAGGAGTGAACTTATAACTTATATGCGTCTATTTTTTTTATAAAGATAACATAAATTATGATTCAAGATCCTAAACTTTATATCAATGAAAGTACCCGCAGTCTTACGTTTATTGTTGTCTCGATAAGCACCATTATCAAGTGAAGAAGCCGGAACTGTGCCGAATCATTATCATGTGCCATGCCGATAAGCTGGGCGGTCATGTTTCGCCATCTCACACGATCACCAGAGTCGTGAATCAGCTCTGTGTTTTTGTCTCGACCAAACCACGTGGCCAAGCCATCCAGGTATTTACTTGTTTGCCTTCCCCGTGTTTCTTTCCCATCAATCTTGCCAGCAGTCAACAAGTTCTCTAAGTTATTTCTTTTCATAACGTGTCCAAAAAATTGTGACTGTCTATGTCTAATTTATCTAATCAGTTTACGGTTTTAATTTGTTTCTTGTAGGACTTGGTCATTGGTTTTTCTGTATTGCATGACATTCTGTGTATTTCCCTCATAAACCACATGTCCACAGCTATGAGATGTTTTTCAGCTTGTCTGCTCTTGTCCACGTTTCACATTCATACAAAGGTACAGGTTCTATGTAGCACTTCAACACTCTTTTTCTCATTGTAAATTACGTCGTTTTATTGGTCAGCATGTTTTCAATTTACCTAAAGGGCAGACGAAATAAAATGGTCCGCGTTAGTTAGTTAGTCGACAGATCATCCTCGTTTATATTAAGTAATAATAAATCTTTAAATAATTTCATGAGGAGTGAACTTATAACTTATCTCTATCAAATAGAGATAATATGAATTATGATTCAAGATCCTTAACTTGTCTTATCAATGAAAGTACCCGCAATCTTACACTTATTGTTTTCTCGATAAGATCCGTTGTCAAGTGAAGAAGCGGGAACTCGGCCTGTCTGGGCAACGTCTTCACACACAATATACAATGTCTGCTTCCAGGTTAAATATATGCTGCTGTAAATTAATATGATATTTCTTGTGAAAAATGAAAACTGCGAGAAGTATATATCATAATATAATAGTAGGTATATATATATAGTATAAGTATATATCTAGATATATCAGATTATATATATATATATATCTTGGTATGTCATGACCACCGATATTTAGGGCATCATAAATTATATTTTCGGCGTACAGGTTAAACTAAACAGGGGGACAGCACACAGCCCTAAAGGAGTCCGTCATGGGCTGTGTGATGTCCCTCTAATTTGTTTAGCCTGTACGCCGAAAATATAATATGAAGTGTCAAAGATGATATAAACAGGGCATGATGCCCTAAATATCGGTGGTCATGACATACCAGAGATTCGGTATGCTGATGGTGCAGTATTGCTATCCACAACACAGAATGGAATAGAAAGTCTTATAACCTCAACCCAATTGAATAGTGAAAATCACAATTTATGTCTTAACATAGAAAAAAAAAAAACAAAGATAATGCATACAGATAAGATTACTATGGAGAAAGAAATATATGTTAACGAGGAAAAATTGGAGGTGGTGGAAAATTTCGAATATCTTGGGTCATTGATTACCAACAATGGTGGCACAATGAAAGAAGTTAAAAGGCGAATAGCTATTGCTCTTCAAAGACTAAAACAACTGAATAAATTGTGGAGAGGGACAGATAGAACTACGAACATCAGATTTTTAAGAGCACGCATCTTTCCCATTGCAACATACGCCTGTGAGACCTGGACACTTGCTAAACAAGCTGAACAGCGCATTGATGCCTTTGAATATAAATATTATAGGCGATTTCTAAGAATATCTTAGATACAGAAAAGAACAAATACATCCATACTTCAAGAGTTGAATATTGAAGACGGTTGGTTATTAAAGACGATAAAACAAAGACAATTGAAATATTTTGGTCATCCGAAACGTCACGAAAGTTTGGAGAGAACAATAATGCAGGGGTATATGCCTGGGAAGAGAGGAAGAAGAAGGCCAAAGAGCTGATGAGTGCAGGATGTGGCGGATGATCTCCAGATGAGTGTATCGGACGCGGGACATCTTGCTTATGATCAAGAGGTTTTCCGGAAGGTTGTTATGGGAGCGAGGTTCTGCAAATGACATGCTACTGTAGGACCAAACAATACAAAATGACACAAAGTAGTGCAGCTTTACATAACAGAGTTAAGACACATACAGAACTTTGCGGCGGTTAGCCTTCATCGGCAAACAAACACATTCACAAACACAACATACAGTCAAGGAGAACTCCTGTGACTACATTAGAAGGTGATGACAAGACGAGAGGAACAAATGCATGGAAAAATAGAAGCAATGAAGAGAAAATGAGAGTAGAAAAAAATGTTAATTGAAAAGAATGTTAGTTGAAGAAAATGTTTAATAGAAAAAATGTTAATAGAGAAAAAAACCTGCATACTCACCTCACGTACGGATCTGTAAGTAACTACGAAAATCTCGGGTGTAGTTATATCCGGTGCTGGGTGTTACGGTTCAGTGAGCACATAGAAAGAAGGGGGCGGGGTAGGAGGCGTGTAAATTGAAGGTGGTATTAACCAAGACCCCATTGTGTTATTATAGGGACGAGTCTTAAGGTCTGGGTGGACTGATGTGCGTGAACACGCGTACATGCATAGACACACTTCAACAGACAAAATGCTAGTGTGTGTGGACATATGCAAAGTATATGCAAGAAGAGAGAGGGAGAGAGAGAGAGAGAGAGAGAGAGAGAGAGAGAGAGAGAGAGAGAGAGAGAGAGAGGACCGACGAGAGACAGAGAGAGGAAAAGTGCCTGCGACATACCACATAGGGCATACTGTACCCTACGAAATAGTCAGTATGGTTGATTGTCACACAACACACTTCAGGAGCCACTCGCCCAGTGCTCGAGTTGTTGGGGCTGTGTAAGATCCAACCACTGGCAATACACGGGAAGAAGGTATGCACAGAGAAGCCAGATGTAAGGGGAGAGAGAGGGAGAGGGAGAGAGAGGGAGAGAGAGAGTGAGAGCGAGAGCGAAAGGGAGGAAGAGAGGGAGAGAGAGAGGGAGAGGGAGAGAGAGAGAGGGAGAGAGAGAGAGGGAGAGAGAGGGAGAGGGAGATAGAGAGAGAGGGAGGGAGATTTTGTCTGTTGAAGTGTGTCTATGCATGTACGCGTGTTCACGTACATCAGTCCACCCAGACCTTAAGACTCGTCCCTATAATAATACAATGGGGTCTTGGTTAATACCACCTTCAATTTTACACGCCTCCTACCCCGCCCCCTTCTTTCTATGTGCTCACTGAACCGTAACACCCAGCACCGGATATAACTACACCCGAGATTTTCGTAGTTACTTACAGATCCGTACGTGAGGTGAGTATGCAGATTTTTTTCTCTATTAACATTTTTTCTATTAAACATTTTCTTCAACTAACATTCTTTTCAATTAACATTTTTTTCAATTCTCATTTTCTCTTCATTGCTTCTATTTTTCCATGCATTTGTTCCTCTCGTCTTGTCATCACCTTCTAATGTAGTCACAGGAGTTCTCCTTGACTGTATGTTGTGTTTGTGAATGTGTTTGTTTGCTGATGAAGGCTAACCGCCGCAACGTTCTGTATGTGTCTTAACTCTGTTATGTAAAGCTGCACTACTTTGTGTCATTTTATATTGTTTACACTTTCACAGCTTTACCGCAGTTCCACCTAATTTTATTCATATTTTTCTACTGTAGGACCAGACGAGGAGAGTCATAAACCTGCTCCCTGGAGTGTAAACTGGGGTCAGTGAAAGGATAGAGAACGAAACCAGAATAAATGCTTGCCAAAGGCGAATATGGCATTAAGGAATGGATGAAGATCAATATGTCACAATGCGTCTGTAGCGCGAAAGTTGGAACTTGTTCCAAGGTAACCTAGCATATGAGCAGGCACTGAAGCTATGTTGGAACTGGCGAGATTAGCTAGCCGACAGCTTCAGCGTTAGCAGACAGTACATGTATTCTTAATTAGCAAAAAAAGAAAAAAAAAACAGAAAAGAGAATTAATATTAAAGATGCACCCAGAACACTTGAGAAAGTTACAGCAGTTGAATAGAGAAAACGATTTATGATTTTCAGAATTTGCGGCATAAAATAATATGCAAAATCAAAAGCAAATAAAACCAAAAGTCAACGGAGACAACAACAAAAGGAAGGAAATGCAATAGAAGTAACAAGAATAACAAGTTAGGTAATAACAACAGTGAACTTACTTTTAATAAAACATCAAATTTAAAATTAAAAAAATAATATCTCAGTGTGAAGATAAAAACATAGTAGTATAGGATTGTACAAAAACATCGACAATATATAGAACACGTAGAAACTTTACAGCTTTGGGAGATCAGCATAGAAATGAACATGACTTTAGAAACTGTGAACAAACAAGAAGGCAGTAGAAAACTGGAAAAAGGAGGCACACAAGTTAAGTGCTTTTTTAACTGTTAATGTAAAGGAAGATGTGAATAATGTAAATGATACTACATGAACATCTCTCCATTCTCAAACGATACAGAATCGGTTAAAGAGGAATGGTCTATGAATGGTTTAAGTATCGACATCATTGCGATGACAATGTGATGATATAAACTAAAAGACGAACAAACATTGCTCTGGAAAAGCTAAATCAATTGAAATATTTGTGAATTTGAATACACAGATGTTGTTTGCCCATCAAGAATGATGATGACCATTCATTACATCCAGTGGGGTTGAAGGTATGGAGCCGTGGGTTCTAAGATGGCTGATAAGGCCTATTTTGGCACGAAATGTTCTTTGACAATGTGGGCAAGGAATGCTTGACGTTTCTGGAGGAGGATTTCCTGCAGTGGTTTTTCTGTCCTGCCTTTTCTTCACAGCTCTTGCAGTCCTGGTTGCCTCACATATGACTGCACCCTTGCGTAATGATGCACGCCACGAATTTCGGTCTCTGGCTGCAGCCTCCCAGGTGTCATGATGAATTTCAAAAGCATTCAGTGAGATTTTCAGTGTCTTTAAAGCGTTTCCTCTGGCCACCTTGGGAGCGTTTACCACAACGCAGTTCGCTGTAAAAAATTCGTTTAGGGAGCCTGTGATCTGGCATGCGAGTCAAGTGACCAGCCCAGCGAATCTGATTCTTCATCAGTAGAGTGTGGATACTGGGCATGGATGCTCTTTCTAGGACTTCAGTGTCTGGAATCTTGTCTTGCCATTTAATCTTCAGTAGCTTCCTTAGGCAGACTGTGTGGAAGTGGTTTAATTTCCTAGCGTGTCGCTGATAAACAGTCCAGGTTTCACAGGCATATAGCAGTGATATATGACGTTGGATGAAGAATGACTTTCGCGATGAACTGGATTAAAGTGAGGAAGAGTTGCGCAATTCGTCGACCTCACTCTCTCGCCCGAGTCCATCTGAGTCCAGTGGCAAGACAAGTCGAGACGACTGGAGACGAATACAGGTGCAGTGGATGACCAGGGCGCTCTACGTGCCTTGCCGTGCTCATTACGTTCCACAACGCTTTGCAGGTAAACGCCGTCTTGCCCGTTGAATCAGGAATGATTTCTTCCGCGCAGTCTGCCGAATCCTGTCTTCACATGCTGGGTAGGCATACCCTAGTTTACCTCTTGGTTTGACACCAAATCGGATACCCATGCCTGGTTTAGCCAGCCTCTCACAGCTGTTGCCCGGGGGGTGGCCGCTGTCGCATGCTGACAGCTACTAGGAGCCACAGGCACGATCTGGGTGTCAGGCTTGGACCAGTGGGGGATGGGTCCTGAAAAGGACATGAGAGTCATCCTTACCAAAGGTGCTACCAATGCCTGACACCCCGTACCCCCCTCAGAACAACTCCCCTCACAACAACAGAACAACTATAGTCATTATACCACGAGCAAGCCTATTAACTGCAGCTACAAATTGGTGTGAAACAGGGACATATAACAAATCAGCTAAAAAGTATACATGCGTCTTTGAGTGTATGTTATTACAAAGGTGTCTTAAATATTGATTGGACGAAACAAAGATCAAAAACATCAATTAAACAAGAGCAGTGATGTATGTAGTCTTGCCATATTATTTGTAGAGCTCTCCACCAGATTATCTGTCGGGCTGGCTTCTTTACCTTATTAAAATATTGCTGTGACGACATAACCAGGAGCCATCCAAAAACACTAATGTAAGGATAATCCCAAGAGGATTAATTTGATGTTAATTAAGTTTTTTGGGGTTAACTAGGGTTTTGTGATTGTCCATGTTGACATCTGGTGGGTGTTATTAATTAGCTTGTCGTATGTCATCTAGCTCCTTGCGGTGCATAATGTAGTTTTCTATGCGTATTTGCGGATCAGATACTCAGAAGCGATAGGGTTTTCCTCCTTATATATCTTGTAAGAAGTTGTAGGTATTTGAAAAGTGGTCATTATGGATATGTTTTCAAAAGTGGCGGGGTATTTGAAAAAAGGTGCCTAAGACTTAGTGGCACAAGCGTTGCAGGAACATTATCATCATACAAAGGTGTTACGGGTCCTGGATTCGAATCTTCGGTAGGTGTGGAGTTTTCTTCTGTCGGGGGCAAAAAGAAAACTCTAACCTGCACAGTTCGCGGCGATTGCACTAGCCAAGCGGCCTTAAATCCTCAGGCTCAAGACCCCTCTGCCATACACCGCAAGGTACTATATTGGCAGTAAATGACAGTTTTCAGTAGTAAAACTAATAAATATACTATATTTAGACCATGCAGCAGCGGTTAGAATAGATAGTGAGATATCAGATTGGTTTGACATCAAGCGAGGAGTCCGTCGGGGCTGTGTGCTGTCCCTCTATTTGTTTTAAATGTTCGCCGACAATTTAATGAGAAATGTCAGAAATGATATAACAAAAGAGCAATATAATGCCCTAAATATCGGTGGTCACAAAATACCAGAGATTCGATATGCTGATGTTACAGT
Organism: Cepaea nemoralis; assembly: GCA_014155875.1. Classification (NCBI taxonomy): domain Eukaryota; kingdom Metazoa; phylum Mollusca; class Gastropoda; order Stylommatophora; family Helicidae; genus Cepaea; species Cepaea nemoralis. The sequence goes on along the minus strand of JACEFZ010006607.1, from coordinate 1,585 downwards.
ATTATTATCCACATCACAGACTTGTATACAGAAGTTAATAACCTCAACTCTAAAGAATAGTGAAAATTACAAATTATATCTTAACATAGCAAAAACAAAAACTAATGCATATAGATAAAACTATTATGTTGAAAAAAATATATGTTAATGAGGAAACATTAGAGGTTGTGGAAAATTTCGAATATCTTGGGTCATTAATTTCCAATAGTGGTGACACAATGAAAGAAATTAAAAGACGAATATCTATTGCTCTACAAAAATTTAACAACTAAAGAAATTAAGACGTGGGACATAGCACACGCCTGTGAGACCTGGACAATTACTAAACAAGCAGAACAACGCATAAATGACTTTGAATATAAATGTAATTGATAAGATATAAGAATATCTAGGATACATAAAAAAAGGCATCCATACGACAAGATCTGCATATTGAAGAAAGCTAGCTCCTAAAGATGATAAGGGGTGGGTGGTTGGGGGGTGTGTGGGTGCGTAGTGGAGGATGTGTGGGTGAGTGAGTGAGTGTGTGTTGGTGGATAGTTGGGGAATGTGTGTGTGGGTGGGAAGAGGTGTATGGTGTGTTGGTTGGGTATATGTGTGTGGTGTGTGGGTGGGGGATGTGTGTGTGGGTGGGAATTTGTGTGGTGTGTGGGTGGGGTATGTGCGGGGTGGATGGGTGAGGGTATCTGTGTGGGTGTGGGTGGGGATATTGTGTGGTATGTGGGTGGGAATATGTATGTGGTGTGTAGGTGGGGGATGTGTTGTGGTATGTGGGTGTCGGATGTGTGGGTGAGGGATATGTGTGTGTGGTGAGTGGGTTGGGAATATTGTGTGGTGGGATGTGGGTTAGGGCATGTGTGGGTGGGTGGAGGATGTACGTATGGGTGGTGGGTTGTGTGTGAGTGGATTGGGGATTTATAGGTGGTTTAGGAGATGTGTGTGTGTGTGGGTGTGTGTGTAGGGAGATGTCAGTTGGTGGCGATGTGTGTGTATGGTTTGGGGATCTGTGCGATGTGTGGGTTGGTGGGGGATGTGTGTGCGTGGGTCGGAAATATGTGGTCGATGGAGGTGTGGTTGGAGGTGTGGGTGGTTGGAGGTGTGGGTGGGAGAGGATGTGCGGTGGGGATTGGTGTATGGGGGATGGGTGTGTGGGTTAGGATTTGTGTGTGGGTGGGCGCGGGATGTGAGGGTTGGTGGGGGATGTTTGTGTGCGTAGCGAGTGTGTTTGGGTTGAGGGAACAGGTGAGGGCAGTGTGTGTGGCTGGGGGATATGTGCGGGAACTGTGGGTGTGTGTGTTGTGTGTGGGTAGGTAGGGGTTTGTGTGTGGGTGGGGTGATGTGTGGGTGGGGAGATGTGTGGGTAGGTAGGATATGGGCCTCATAACATGGTAATTTGCTTTGTTTATGTTTACGACATTCATGTCACAATAGTATTTTTTCTTCCTATGTGAATGTATAATGCTCTTGATGGACGAAAGATGAGTGATTGGAAGGGCCGAATGTAAGACTGGCTTGCGTGCCCAATTTGCGACCCTTTTAAAATAAAGTTGATTTGATTTTATTTTATTTAAAAAAAAATTGAACT
>JACEFZ010006606.1:0-13400 GCA_014155875.1 Cepaea nemoralis | reverse complement strand
TTTGCAGATGTAGCTGTCTCATCTTCTATGTATTAAAATATAATCTATCTGATTTTTGGTAAAACTGTCTGGAGACTTCCATGTGAAGAGTCTTCTTGGATGTTGTTTAAAAAGTGTGTTGGCTATCGTTAACTCATTTTCTGTGCAAAATTCAATTAATTTGTCACCTGCATCATTTCTATTTCCTAATCCAAATTTTCCTAAAACGTGTCTCTCATTTTCAACTCTTCCTGCGCTTATTTTTGCATTAACATATCCCATTATTATTGCTATATCATTATGACCAATCTTATTTAATGTGTCTTGTAGTGTGTTGTAAAATTCTTCAATTTCGTCCTCCTCTGCTGTTGAAGTAGGTGCATATATCTGTATAAGGGTTGTGTTTTTTGAACGGCCTTTAAGTCTAATAGTGAGGATTCTATCACTAACTGGATTATATCCCGTTAAAGTTTTTGCAGTTGTCTTATCTAAACAAAATGCCACTCCACTCTGGCCTCCGACATCTCTACCAGAATAAATGAAAATACTTCCATTTTCAGTCGTAAAATGTCCTTTGCGCTCCAGCGATGTTCACTAATTCCTAAAATTTGAATGTTTAACCTCTCAATCTCATCACATACTACTTTAAGCTTTCCCTCATACAAACTTCTCACATTCCACGTTGCCATTCTCACTCTGTTTCTTAGTCTGACACAGGAGATTTCCTTGGTAACACAGTCGGGATTAACTCCGTCATCACGATTACTAGTACTGGTCCCTGCGTCACACTCTTCCCCAGTGTTATCTGATCTGCCTGACCTGGGGGTCTCGCCACCAGATCTGTTTCTTATTATGTTTTCTTTCATGGTTGTTATGGTTATGTTTTGTCCTGGCTACGCCACTGATAAAAGCATTGAAACAATGGCGCATAGTGTCACTGCATTCTTAAAACTTGAAGGCCAGACCGCAAGTTATGCTTGCTTTTCTTCTTCTTCTTCTTCTTCTTCTTCTTCTTCTTCTTCTTCTTCTTCTTCTTCTTCTTCTTCTTCTTCTTCTTCTTCTTCTTCTTCTTCTTCTTTCTTCTTCTTCTTCTTCTTCTTCTTCTTCTTCTTCTTCTTCTTCTTCTTCTTCTTCTTCTTCTTCTTCTTCTTCTTCTTTCTTCTTCTTCTTTTTCTTCTTCGTCTTCTTCTTCTTCTTCTTCTTCTTCTTCTTCTTCTTCTTCGTCTCTTCTTCTTCTTCTTCTTCTTCTTCTTCTCTTCTTCTTCGTCAGTATTCCGAGCCATTGAGGTTCTTTGCTGCAGATATAAGCCGTCGTTGACCTTCTCTTGCCAGTCGATGATTCCAAGTGCTTGTAGGTCTTTATGTATATTATCTCTCCACCGTCTTCTTGGTCTACCTCGGGGTCTACGGTCATTTATTTCCTGAGTGTAAGCGAGTTTTGTTTCCCCATTATCTTCCATTCCTTCTATATGCCCAAGCCATTGCAGTCTATTAGCCTTCATGATACCAGTGATTAGCGTGGACTTCAAACAGATCATAAATGTCTTTGTTGCTTCTTCTTATCCACTCTCCACTTTGTGTATCCCTTATGGGCCCAAAGATGCGTCTTACGATTTTGTTATCAAAGGTTTCTAGCAAGGCATCGTCACGTTTAGTTGTACTCCAGGTTTCAGAGCCATACAGCACAACTGGTCTAATCAGTGTTTTGTATATTGTGATCTTGGTGTTACGAGATAGCGCCTTTGATTTTAGCAGATGTCGTAGTGCATAGTATATCTTTTTTTTCCAGGGTTGATTCTAGCTTGTATTTCTTCCCTTATTATGTTGGAGCAGTTGAAGATTATACCCAGATATTTGTATGTTTCCGTTCTTTTAATGGTCATATTACCTATTTGTATGTGGCCAGAGTTTTTAGCCGTTCCTTCTCTGGAAATTACCGTATATTCTGTCTTATCTTGGTTGATAACCATCCCCATTTGTTGGGCTTTTTCCTTTAAGTGAGTCAATATTTCCAACGTCTTTTGTTCATTTTTCCCTATAATATCTATATCATCTGCATAACCAAGCAGTCTGGATGTTCCTCCAATAGCACATTCCTCCTTTACCTTCCTTACAACTTTCTCTAGATCCAGATTGAAAAAGGGCGGCGATAGTGCATCATCCTGTTTCAAGCCAGATGTTATTGGGAAAGGGTCTGATTTACTGCCTTTATATGTTACTATATAATAAGTATCTTCCATGCATAGTCTGGTCATATTGATTAACTTCCTTGGTATTCCAACTTCCTGCATAGCATTCCACAGACTATTCTTATGGACACTATCATACGTCTTTTTAAAATCCACAAAAATGTTATGGAGATCTTTTTTATATTCCCTATTTTTTTTCCGCTATTTGTCGTAAGATAAATATCTGATGTATTTTTGATCTGTTTTGTCTGAAATCCGCCTGGTAGTCACCTAATATGTCTTCTGAATATGGTTTTAGTCTATTTAGTAATACCGCAAATAGTATCTTATAGCTTGTATGGTATGTTAAATGTTAAATCTTCCTTAGGTATTTAAAAAGGGTATGTTCAAAATTGCTTTAGTGAATCATGTATTATTTATTATTTGGCTTGCGTTATAATGCATATTGTTATGTTTCTTAAAAATGAGCTTCATATGTGATGTATAAATGAAATAACGTATGAGAGGAAAGATATAAGAATGACAGAATGTTAGACCGGTCTGCGAGCCGAATTCTTAATCGTTTGAAAATAAAGTTTGTTTGTTCGTTCGATGTCACATCATCATCATCATCATTTGGCGAGTCCTGTGCTAGAAGTGGCTATCTTTACGGCTCATGGGAAAATTCCCAATTCCTTGACAGCTCTCCTACCACAAGCCCACCGCACGCCCAGGGTGTCTACGGTGTCCTGTTCGTTTTGTTCGCGCCCATCCTCTTCTCCAGGAACCGTGCCTCTATTCCTTCAAACCATCGTGACGTTTAACATGGTCAGACTATTTCAGTTTCCTAGATGTGATGATATTTATGAGACAGTTTTCTTCCTTGTTCAGATCTTGTAGAATGTCAGTATTTGTCTTCTCTTTGGTCCTCGATGTTCCGAGAACACTTTTCTTCTTTATTCAGATCTTGTAGAATGTCAGTATTTGTCTTCGCTTTGGTCTTCGATGTTCTGAGAACACTTTTCTTCCTTGTTCAGATCTTGTAGAATGTAAGTATTTGTCTTCTCTTTGGTCCTCGATGTTCCGAGATTACTTTTCTTCTTTATTCAGATCTTGTAGAATGTCAGTATTTGTCTTCGCTTTGGTCTTCGATGTTCTGAGAACAGTTTTCATCCTTGATCAGATCTTGTAGAATGTCAGTATTTGTCTTCTCTTTGGTCCTCGATGTTCTGAGGAGTAGAACGGAGCGCTTATGAGTTACACTCGTGTACCGTGATGTTGATTCGTCGACTAAACTAAACTATTCTGAGAAAGGTTTTCTTCCATGTTCAGATCTTGTAGAATATCACTACTTTTCTTCCCTTTGGTCCTCGATGTTCTGAGAGAATTGTTCTATAGCATGTAACTACATAAGCTGAGATGTTCTGAGAACTGTTCCATAGCATTTAACTACAAAAATTGAGATGTTCTGAGAATTGTTCTAAAGCATGTAACTACGAAAGCCGAGACGTTCTGAGAATTGTTCTATAGAATGCAACTAGAAAAGCAGAGATGTTCTTCTGTTATGATAGCACAATGATCAATGTTTGACTCCTTAAATTGCCACAGGAAAATAATGTTCTCAAACATTTTACTGTCATTTGTTTGCTGTTTTTCTGCAACCTAACCGATCAAGTGTCATGGGATGATTGATCGTAATAAGCGACTTCTCGTATCTGCCATGGGCAGTAGTTTTCCCTGAACAACCCCCATTAATTTGTTATATAATACAACATGTCTGCTACCATATTAACAATGTTTAAGTCATAACTGTGACACACTCCTACTACTCATTTCCCGCCATCCATTTTTGTTTTGTTAATACTTACGTTTTGTTTCCTACTAAATCTATTAATACTGTTTAGCCTGCGTTGCTGTGGCAAGATTACGTCGACCTCTGTTTGAATAGTCTCCTTTGTTTTACGTGTATATCGTCTCATGCAGCAGGTCCATCGCAGAACGTCGTCCTCGTCACGACATGCTGAAAAGACTCTCGATCTCTGGCCGTATCTCCTGTTTCGCGCACCCTCACGCCAGTTTAGCCTGAAGGTTCTGTGTCCGTGTTCGTGCTGGTCTACCCCTGACATTTATATCACGCATTATGTTTACACACACACACACATACACACACACACACACACATTATATATATATATATATATATATATATATATATATATATATATATATATATATATATATATATATATATATATATATATATATATATATATATATATATATAATGTGTGTGTCATCATCAAGTGTTCGGTCAGCTGGCGTAGGTGTTCATGTCTCTCCATAGATCTCTGTCTTTGGTGCTTTGGATCAACTACTGATGATATTCCTACACACCACAGTCTTTTTCCAGCCAGCATCATTTCTCTTGGTCGGCCGCTGCCGCTTTTCCCCTCGATCTTTCCAGTTGTCGCGGTGTTCTCCCCATGCCTCGCTTCTCATCACATGACCAAACAAAGCTGTTGTCTCTTTCATATTGTTGTATATAATGTTCCAGTTTTGTTTGCATATTTCAGGCAATCGGTGTATGTATGTGTGTTTGTGTGTGTGTGTGTGTGTGGGGGGGGGGGGGCATGTGCATGTGTGTGTATACACACACGAAAAGATACGTATAGTGTGAAAGATGTGCCATGCCTCAGTTATCTATCGCAGACGGCCGAAAGGACGCCCATCATGTTATACAGGTGTCAGACTACCATCTTTGTGGAACAGTTCCAAACATCAAGACCCTATATATAGCTCATGAGACACCGAGTCTGATCATTTGTATTGTTCATTAGCTCATTGGAAGAACTTGTGCGCCGCTCGTATATGTACGTATATAATCATCATCATCATTATCATAAAGTGCCTTGTCGATTGTCATGAGTGATCAACATTCTCTACATCTTGATATTTCATACACAATGTAGTATTAATGTTAACTTCATGGCTAAGTGACAAAGCTTTATACCTTGTGTTTAGAATGGCCGGGTTTGATTTCGAAAGCCCTCCTTCGGTTCTCGAATATTTATCTGAGATGTGAGTTAAAGTCAAACTTTCATTTCATTGGCTCCTTGCCGTCTTGACAGACAATAGTTTGTTACTTTGTGCTTCAAAAAGGCCTAACTACAACCCATGGCAGTAGCGAATGTGACTGATAAGACCAATTTGAGCTGTAAATACTCGTCCACAGTGGATGCATGTGAACACATGGACATTTCTGCCATCATGCACCATCTTACGTCACACATGCTCGGTGTGTGACTTATCTCCAATAATTTTTCCTTTGTCTTTATTCCATTTCTGATTTGCCCTCCATACAACACGTTCAGCAACGACTTGTGCATTATCAAAGCCTGTATCAATCATGTCCCGCTTACACACATCTTGTATCGTAGTAGAGGCCGACCCTGAGATCTGTTATCCATCTGTAATTCACCAAAAAAGATGTCCTTTGGTATTCCACCATCATCCATCCTCCTAACGTGTCCTATCCATCTAAGTCTACGAAGACCGAGCATGCACTATACCGTCACACAACCTGATCTTTCCAATACTTAAGTATTTGCGATTTTGTCTTGCCACTTAATACCAAGTATTTTTCGAAAGCATATGAAAGCTCTTTAAACGTTTCCCTTGTTGTGAGCAAGTTGTCCAAGCTTCACTGCCATAAAGAAGAGTACTAAGGATGCAGGCTTGATAGACAAGGACTTTTGTTTTGGCATTAAGCTTCCAAAGAGGATGGGAGCTAGTACACAACCTTGCTTAACTCCACTCTTGATTTAAAACTCTTCTGAAGTTGCACACCAAACAACCATTCAAATATGACATAATGTTATACTGATTTGGAGAATGCCTTCGTGAAATGTAGGTATTCAAAATTAAATATCATAATGGGTGACTTTAATGCTAAGCTTGGAAATCAACAAGACGGATGCACAGTAGGCATGTATGGACGAGGGGAACGGAATGAAAGAGGCTGCAGACTTGTTCAGTGAGCAAAAGAGCATGATATGATTATTGGAAACACCAGGTATCCACAATATCCAAAGAGATTATGGACATGGAGGAGTCCTGACAATATGACCAGAAACCAGACTGAATACATCCTCATCATCAGAAGATGTCGAAATGCCTTAAAAGTGGCAAAAACTATACCAAGTGCAGACTGCTACAGCTACCATAGATTAGTCGTAAGCAATATACATGTCAGTTAAAGCAAGGTCAAATATACAGCAATAAGCACACAATTTGATTTATTTGCACTGAAGAGTGAGGCGATAAAAGCCAAATTGAAGGTAGAGGTAAAGAACAGATTTTATGCATTGGCTGATCTAGAAATCCTATTTCAATATGTCAGTGGTATTGCGAAACATTGAAGAACTAAAGAAACAAATATCTCAAAAATGAGAATGATATTACGTAAGAAATTGATGACATAAGACATCTTAAATCTAATGGAAATAAGAAAAATAAATAACAAAAATAACCATGACAAATATGAAGAGATTCACTGGAAAATTAGGAAACTGTGCAAAGAGGCAAAAGAAGCATGGGGTGAGGAAAATTGCAGGGAAATTGAAAACCAAAACAACGTCCGGAATACCAAATTAATGCACATACGAATTCATGACATCACTAAGAAAAGATCATACACATCAACGGTTGCCTAACAACTAAAGATGGCAAAATCATAATAGTAAAAGATCCGATTTTACATGCGTGTTCAGATTATGTTGAAAACCTTTATGATGATACCAGAGGGGGAATAGTGTGCTTTTTTCTGAATAATAAAGCAGGACCATCAATTTTAGGATGGGGTTCAGAATACTCTTCACCATATGCAAACTGGCAAGATAACATCACAATAGAAATGACCATTGCCTTAGAAGAATACGGAATAGACCAGGTCACAAGACTGCTGAGTACAATATATAATACTTGAGATATCCCTCCTGAATTATGTAAATCTGCATTTATTGCAATCCCGAATAAATCAAGAGCCTTGGAATGGGATCAACATAGAACAATTAGCCTAAAGAGCCTCCTACTTAAACATTTTACTAAGAATTATCATGCAAAAGGATAGGAAGAAGATAAAAGACGAAATAGGGGAAGAACAATGTGGGTTCGTAGACGGGAGAATATTCTGGATAGAGAAAACGAAAAGACCTGAGGTAATGAAAGCAGCAGGTGTTGAAGAAGAAGAAGAAGAAGAAGAAGAAGAAGAAGAAGAAGAAGAAGAAGAAGAAGAAGAAGAAGAAGAACAAGAACAAGAACAAGAAGAACAAGAACAAGAAGACCAACAACAACAACAACAAGATTGCGATGATGATGATGATGATGATGATGATGATGATGATGATGATGATGATGATGATGATGATGATGATGATGATGATGATGATAAAAAGATAGCGAGTATCTCATCTCATCTCATCATGTTCCTCTTGTACCTTGCGGTGTCGAGGTGAAGTATAAACTTCGTGAGAGTGCCCGGTTATGGGCTTCGTATATCGACATTCCCATGGATTCTGTTATTCCCTCCATCCAACGTTTACGTGGCCGGCCTCTTCCTCTGTTTCCATCTGGTCTGTACATCATTGCTTGTTGTGGCATGCTGTTGACTGGTACTACTGGTACCTACTTGCATGACCAAACCATTTGACTTGCTGATTTCTAATAAAATCTAGAGCAGCTTTAACCCCCACTTTAGTCCTGATTTCTTCATTTCTGATCTTATCTCTTCTTGATACGTTGAGTATTCTTCTCAGGAACCTCATTTCTGTTGTTGTGATTTTTCTTTTCTCTTTTTCTGTCATTGTCCAGGTTTGGCATTGGTAGCACAGAGTTGGTAGGAAGATTGTGTTGTAAAGTGCTTTCTTAGTAGTTATTGATACATGTTTGTTCTTTAGTATTGGTGCCATTTGTCCAATGAGTTGATTTGCCTTATTGCACCTATTTTCGATCTCGTCTTCTGATCTGCCATTTGATGATATTATACTTCCTAGGTACTTGAAGCTCTTTACTTGTTTCAAGGGATGTTCGTTTAGGTGAATTGTTGCTGTTTGTTCTTCTTTAGTTATAGTCATTACCTCTGTTTTGCTTGTGCTAATTTTCATGTTATGTTCCCTACACATTTCGTTTAGACTATTCATGTGGTCTTGTAATTCAGCTTCTGATTTTGCTATTAGTGCTTGGTCGTCCGCAAACAGGAGTTCTCTAATGGTTAGATTTGCAGATGGTTCTTTCTTCTGTGTTCTCGTCATGCGGTATTCTTGCTGTCTCTGCTTGGCTGGTTTCTTTACATATGTTGTCTATATATGTTATGAACAAGAGAGGGGACAGGACACAACCTTGTCGTACTCCAGATCTTATGGTCAGTCCGTTTATACTTCTTAGTTTTTCTACGAGCAGTATGAAGATCCCCTGCCGGCTTGCTAGGCCAGTCGCAGGTTTAGGACACTAATCTGACCACAGGGAGTCCATCCCCTATGGCGAGCCATAGCCCCGTTAGCCCATGACCTCGCGGTCATGGTTGCCCGGTCTGCACTACGTGGAGGTGGGGGTTGACTTGTGTAGTCTGCGGGTCATCGGCAGGCTACTAATTTTCGCTCTTCACCCCTCCTGGGAGAGGCTAGCCGATCCTAACCCTGCTGGCTGCAAGGCCAGGCGCATTCCACACCTTACAGATAGCGAGTATAAAGATGATAAATATTGTAGATGCTAAAATGATGTTGAAAATTATGATGTTAAAGTTGATAACGACGATGATGATGATGATGATTAAGTTGATAATAAAGATTATGGAAATAATGATAAACATGATGATGATGATGTAGATGATGATAAAGATGATAATGATGATAAAGATGATGCTGGTGAAAATGACGATAATGATGATGGTGATGATGATAAAGATGATGATACAGATGATGCTGGTGGTGGTGATTATGATGATGATGAAGATGATGATGAAGATGAAGTTGAAGCTGAAGATGATATCGATGATGATGAAATGTTCTTGTTTTCCTCCATTCAGTGTCTGTAACTCGAAAGTCCAGCCATGGAGTCGAATGTAGCACTGCACGTGGTGGACTATGTGGTGGTGACTCTGGTGTTGCTGGTGCCGCTAGGTATCGGCTCATACTTTGCCGTGAAGGATGCCAAGCGAGCAACCCTGGATGAGTACCTCATAGGTGGCAGGCGAATGGCCATCCTCCCGGTCACCATGTCTATCTTTGCTACCTACATGGTCAGTTTTATCAGACAGACTGACGGACGGACGGATGGACGGAAGAACGGACGGACGGGCGGCTGGACGGAAGGATAGATGGATAGACGGATAGACAGACAGACAGACAGACAGACAGACAGACAGACAGACGGACGGACGGACGGATGGATAGATGGATAGATGGATAGACGGATAGACAGACAGACAGACAGACGGACGGACGGACGGACGGATGGATGGATGGATGGATGGATAAGTAGATAGATAGATAGATAGATAGATAGATAGATAGATAGATAGATAGATAGATAGATAGATAGATAGATAGATAGATAGGTAGATGGTAGGTAGGTAGATAGGTAGATAGTTAGATAGATAGATAGATAGATAGATAGATAGATAGATAGATAGATAGATAGATAGATAGATAGATAGATAGATAGATAGATAGATAGATAGATAGATAGATAGATAGATAGATAGATAGATAGATAGATAGATAGATAGATAGATAGATAGATGAAAGGGAAGAGGGTGGGTAGGGAGGGATACATAAATGTATAAATGGAGGAAATTGGCGAACAATTGTTAGAGTGTGGGAGAGGGGGGGGGGTATGATGATAAATTAGTATATGGAGGAATGAGCGGAGCGGGCAATCTATGGATAGAAGGAAGGATAGTTCCATTGTTCTAACGAGTCGTGAAGCCATAACTTGTTGTAAGTACGGAGGAATGAGCCGATAAGTTTTAGAGTGATGGAGAATGGGAGCAAAAAAATGCATGTGGTAGGGAGGACACTATTAATTGATTTACTGGGGGGGGGGGAGGAAGGGGGTAATAAATTGATGGATGACCTATAAAGGAAGGGACTAATCGATGTAGGGATGCATGGTCGGACGGAGGAGGCCAGCTGTTGATTGATGAGTGGAGGAAGTGCGATCGACGGACAGGCGGACGGAGGAAGGGATTTCGGGAGGAACAACGCGCTTGATTTAATAATGGAGTAAGTAGGACCGATTGGCGAAGAAATTAGGATATTTATTGACCAATGGCCATGGGGTTAGCGACATTGTTCGTAATCCCGTATATCCACGTGGGAAAAACAGCAGCTGCGAGAATCGGCAGCGATTCGCGCCTCACTGGTAACTTACGGTGGTATGTGAGCCGGTCGTTCAGAAAACAATGGCAAACTACTGACCGTAAAAACTTGCCTAGTACATCAACAGGCAGCTGAAAATGCTGGTGTTGACTGCAACGTCCAGTAAGGAATATGCAACATACCAAAGAAAAATTGACCAATAGGAAGATGGAGAGGGATGGATGGCTGGACAGACAATCTTTAGTCTCTAACTGTTAAATGTATTCACAGACGCTGTGATCTATAATAGAGCCTTCAAAATCTCCCAACATAAGGAGTCGAGAGTTCAGGATCAGCTGCGGAAAATTCGAAGTAGACCGCTAGCATTCGTCGGTTGTTTAGAAAGCAATGGACAATTACTGAATGCCAGTATTGCCTAGTATATCACAACAAGTTAAATAATGCCGGGGTTGATTTCGAGGTCGTGTAAAGGACAGACAATTCACTTTAACTTTATCCAATGTGTTGTTTTCAGTCAGCAATTACTTTTCTGGGTATCCCGGCTGAGATCTACACCTACGGCCCGATGTACCCGACCTGCCTGATCGGATGGGGTATTACATACCTGGGAGTGGCATTCCAGATCGTCCCACTCATCTACCCACTTCGACTGATAAGTCTGTACCAATACCTGGAGATGAGATTCGAGTCGAAACTCGTCCGAATTATCGCGGCTGTCGTTGGTATACTTCAGACGCTGGGATTCATGTCTATTGCCTTGCTGGCTCCAGCTTTGGCGTTGCAGGTAAGGCTAGCTTTGTGACTTATTCATCGTTTGTCCACAGTTTTGACGGAACAATTATTTTTATTTGCATAGGGAGTGTAGACTCCTGGCGTATCTCGGAGAATGACAGCGACCAGAACTGATCAATGCACACAATAAATATATAGGTTGATTGGTTGGCTGTGCGGTTGGCTGGGTGGTTGGATGGTTGGTTGGTTTGGTGTTTGGCTGGGTGGTTGAGTGGTTGGCTGGGTGTTTGGTTGGGTGGTTGGCTCGTTGGCTAGGTGGTTGGGTGGTTGGCTGGGTGGTTGGATGCTTGGTTTGTTTGGTGTTTGGCTGGATGGTTGGGTGGTTGGCTGGGTGGTTGGCTGGTTGGCTGGGTGGTTGGATGGGTGGTTGGATGGGTGGTTGGCTGGGTGGGTGGCTGGTTGGCTGGGTGGTTGGATGGGTGGTTGGATGGGTGGTTGCTTTGGTGTTTGGCTGGGTGGTTGGGTGGTTGGCTGGGTGGTTAGGTACTTGGCTGGGTGGTTGGGTGGGTAGTTGGGTGGTTGGCAGGGTGGATGATTTGGTAATTGGGTGGTTGGGTGGGTGGCTAGGTGGTTGGGTGGGTGGTTGGTAGTTTGGGTGGTTGGCTGGGTGGTTGGGTGGTGGATGGTGGGTGGGTGGTTGGTTGGGTGGGTGGGGGGTTGGCTGGGCGGTTGGCTGGGTGGTTGGCTGGGTGGTTGGCTGGGTGGTGGGTTGGGTGGTTGGGAGGTTGGGTGGTTGGCTTGGTGGTTGGCTGGTTTGGTGGTTGGCTGGGTGGTTGATATACACTCGCAACCTGTTTGAACACTACCTCAGTACAGACTACATTCCCCCATAAATAAAAACACAAAAAGACAATAATAATGGTAACTTATCTCAAACGACAACTAGCCAAAAAACATTCCCGTATATATGGCACGTTACACCCTCCTTAAGTATTTATAATGCCCATGTTAAACACTGCCTCAGTGAGTCATTTGTTATTGATTATTTTTCATGCGTTTTAATGCTATTGTTCTTTTGTTGTCAAAATTTGCTTCATAGGTGATGTTGAATGAAAGAATGTATGAGAGGAAATAGAGAAGAAGGGCAGAATGTCAGACGGGCCTGCGTGCCCAGTTCTTAACCCTTTGAAAATAAAGACTTTCGTTCGTTCGTTCGTTCGTTGGTTGGGTGGTTGGCTGGATGATTGGCTGAGTGGTTGTTGGGTGGTTGGTTAGATGGTTGACTGGGTGGTTGGCTGGGTGGAACCTGCTATGAGTATGTAATGTGTTAAAACCAACACATATTTCATGACATGAGTGCACCGAGAAATAGGTGACCAGTATTTCTCTCCCTTAGCAAATGACGAGCAGCCATCGAACTCTCATCCGATGGCGCGCATGTTATTGTCATTGCAATTCCTAACCGTAACTTCAAAGCTCCGACTGATTCATAACTAGATTATATAGTAAGTAAAGTGAGTGAGTGAGTGAGTGAGTGAGTGAGTGAGTGAGTGAGTGATTGAGTGAGTGAGTATGTGAATGAGTATGTGAGTGAGTGAGTGAGTGGGTGAGTGAGTGAGTGGGTGGGTGAGTGAGTGAGTGAGTGAGTGAGTGAGTGAGTGAGTGAGTGAAGGACTCTTTTAGACATCTCTTAAATGATCGGGAATTCGGTGCTAGACCCACATTTCTATAGACCAATCGGCAGCCGGTGTGTGACGTGGTCAGTGTGACACTCCCCAGACAGTTCCTTGTTCCCATGTTAGGCTCAAGTCTTTGTTTGTTTGTAGGTCAGTGAGGGCGAATGGGTAAGTGCGCTCGTTCTTAAACATCCGGTGTGCAGAAGCCGAGATAGCGGATTCAACCCCCTACACCTGTCAGCTGGACTAACAAGTTGACTTCTCTTTCTTGACTTGTATCACAGGGTGAACATGGCCTGGCTGTGTATAGTTAATGGCTGACATCAATATAGTTGACAAACTCCGCGTTGAAATATGTAAAAGGTTTATTGAATCATCAAATACATTTTCTTGCTGCTGATGTAAATACAGACATCTTTGCTCCCGTTCTAATGGCCGAACTCTATTGACGCGTGAGCACCTCAACCATT
>JACEFZ010006604.1:20000-170330 GCA_014155875.1 Cepaea nemoralis | reverse complement strand
GCGAAAGGTGCAAAATCATAACTAAAATAAATAAATTTAGAGTAGGAACATGGAATGATAGGACATTAAATGAGCTAGGAAAGTTCTAAGAGGGATGGATAGCATGAAAATGAATATACTAGGCGTTAGTGAGATGAGATAGAAGGGATCGGGCAAAATTATAGCTGACAATCACACAATAATTTATTCTGGAGGGGATACACATAAAAAATGTGTAGGAATAATATTAGACGAAAAAACAGCCAAGTCGATTAATGGATACTGGTGTATTTCAGATAGAGTTATTATGGTAACAATCAAAGGCCCACCAATAGATATAAATATTATACAAGTATACGCACCAACAACAAGCAGTAGTGATGAAGAAATACAACACTTTTACGACGAAATAGAAATGGTGATGGCTCAAATTGGATCACAAGAAATAAAAATAATACTTGGTGATTATAATGCAAAAGTAGGAATGGGAAAAATGGAGGATATAGTGGGGAATTATGGTTTAGGTACAAGAAATGAAAGAGGGGAAAAGCTAATAGAATGGGCAAATATCAACGATATGATAATTGGAAACACGTGGTTTAAACACAATAAAAGACGACTGTACACATGGAAATGCCCTGATAAGAAAATACGCAACCAAACTGACTACATACTAATTAATACAAGATTTAGAAATGCTTTAATTAATGTAAAGACAATGCCTGGTGCTGACTGTAATAGTGATCATGTACCACTATGTGGACAAATACAAATAAGATTAAAGAGAGGGGAAAAAATGGTTAAGAACATGAGACTTAATAAAGAGGTTCTGAAAATAGATAAAGAAATGCAAGAACAATACAGAGTGACTGTGAAAAATAGGTACAATGCAATAGCTAAAGTACAGAGTATAAATGAACAATGGGAAATGTTAAGGGACTCCATTCATCAAACTAGCAAGGAAGTATTACCGGAGAGAGGCAAAATAACTAAGAAAAAATGGATGAATGAAGAAATCTTAAAACTGATGGACAAAAGAAAACAGAGTAAAAATGACAAACAAGAATAAGCTAAGATAAATAAAGAAATAAAAGATAAATATGGGAAGGCTAAAGACAGTTGGTTAAACGCGCAATGCCAAAAAAATTGAATTAAATTCCATTAAAGATACAAAAAATATGCACAGACAAATCAATGAGCTTACAGGAAGAAAAATGAGAATAAATACAGGGTGTTTGAAATCAAAAACAGGAAATATATTATTACAGGAAGGTGCTATAATGAAGAGGTGGAATGAGTATATAAGAGAATTATATGATGGAGAAAGGGAAGAATTAACAGAATATTGTAACTTAGAAGGTCCACCTATTCTAAAAGAAGAAGTCGCTGACGCTATGAAACGTATGAAGAAAGGAAAAACAGCTGGGCCAGATGAAATCACAATAGAAGAATTAGAAGTATTGGGGGAATTTGGAGTAGATATATTAACCAAAATATTGAATGATATTTACAGCAGTGGATATTTACCCAGTGATATGCTGAAATCTGTATTTATAGCTATACCAAAAAGACCAGGAGCAATTGATTGTGAAGATTTTCGTACAATTAACCTTATAAACCATATCACTAAGCTTCTACTCAGAATCATAATGAGAAGAACCAAAAATAAAATAAAAATGGAAATTAGTGAAGAACAGTATGGATTTGTGGAAGGAAAGGGCACAAACAATGCAATTTATACATTACGAACACTAATAGAAAGGTCAATAAAGAAACATAGAGACATATATTTGTGCTTTATAGATTATACTAAGGCATTTGATAAAGTAAAACATGATGAACTGATTAAAATGTTGGAAGATATCAACATTGATGGAAAAGATTTAAGAATAATAAAGAATGTTTACTGGAACCAAGTAGCAGCAATTAAAATGGGAAATAAAGAGGGTAGTTACGAACAGATAAAGCTAGGAGTACGACAAGGGTGTGTCTTGTCACCAGATCTTTTCTCCCTGTATAGCGAAGTAATAATGAGAGAGATCAAAGAGATGCCAGGAATACTAGTCATAGGTTATAATATAAATAATATACGCTATGCAGATGACACAGTATTGGTGGCGGATAATTCAAAAGACCTACAACAAATTATTAGACGCTGTAGTAACAGAGAGTGCAAGGAAAGGACTCTCCTTGAATATAAGAAAACAGTAACAATGGTAATATCAAAGAAAATGGTGACACCAAAATGTGACATAGAAATAGAAGGGAAAATCCTTAATCAAGTGGATAATTTTAGATACATAGGGGCATTTATAACATCAGATGGAAGATGTACAACAGAGATTATGAGCAGAATAGGGCAGGCAAAAGCCGCATTTCAGAAAATGAAGAGTATCTTATGCAATAAGTCTCTATCATTGAATGTAAGAAAGAGAGTGCTGAAATGCTATGTAGAACCAGTTTTGCTGTATGGCAGTGAATCTTGGAATGTAAATGAACAAATTAAGAAGAAATTAGAAGCAACAGAGATGTGGTTCCTGAGACCAATGTTGCGAATTCCTTGGACTGCCAGAATAACTAACGACGACTGCCTGAAACAGGCTAATGAAACTGGAACATTATATACAACAATAAGACAGAGACAAACATCATTCTTCGGTCACATGATGAGAAGAGAGGCATTGGAGAACATCATAACAACTGGAAAGACGAGGGGAAGAGAGGCAGAGGCAGATCAAGAGAAATTATGCTGGATGGATTGAGACGGTGGCATGGAGGAATATCAGCTGCAGAGTTGATCCAGAAAACCAAAGACCGAGATCTATGGAGAGCCATGAACGCCTACGCAAGCAGGCACGGCACTTGATGATGATGATGATGAGAAAGGTGTGGCTGTTGGTCTTCTAGTGACTGCCGCTTCCATCGAAGACGAACTGTATTTTCGTGGAGTACTTTTGTGTTGGCATTCTGGCATTGTATACAGTACAGTGAAATGTTTTTACATCTGTCCGAAGTGTGTTTCTGAAATGATGGCGTACTCGTAACTGGCTAGAAAACATCTAGACACGGACCAAACAACATCTAGAAATATCTAGACTTCGGAGCAAATGCGGCTGGCTATGTCGCAGAATTGACCGGCTTTTGCCTTATGCTGAAATGTGTGGCTGCTGGTCGTCTAGTGACTGTCACTTCCATCGACGACGAATTGTATTTTCGTGGAGTACTTTTGTGTTGGCATTCTAGCGACGGCATTATGCAAATTGTACCTTTGCGGCTGTGCGGGCTGTTGTTTGCCGAGACTCCTGTCTTTTCCACTTTTCACATGGGGCAGTGAGGAGCATGTTATGTCATATTCACTGGCACAGGAACGGAGCATAATGGGTACAGCCCGTTGCTGTGAAGCTTGAACCGTGACTAACTAACTAACTAACTAGTAAAGGACACTTGTACACGCCTTGAAGGATAATGGGTTTATGATGCGATATTTCATAGGCCGATCCGCGCGTGATGGGTGATGGGACAGAAATAGGTCAAGGAAATCATAGCATACATTATAATGCTAATAAAGTATAATATAATATACTGTTAACCACGCATTTTCATGCTGCTGAATGGCAAATGGGGGAATATCATCAGCAGGGTTGATCCAGAGCACCAAAGTCTGAGATGTGTGGAGAACTATGAATACCTACGCCAGCCCTCCCTTTGAACTCGAGTGTAGTCCACACACGTGCTAGTACTTCTTGTAGTTGCTATAGTGGGTTCACAAATGTTTGCCCTCATTCACGTTCAATATTTGTTTTAGAGCATCAGTTGCATCGTTATGAAATCTTTCCTGCCGTCTTAAATTTACACCCAACCAAGAAATGTGTTTTGGATATGTCCAAAGGTAACTGAGTCATGGAAAACGGTGGCACTTATTGGAAGTTTTCAAGAAAATGTATTGTATTCACGCTAACAAACAAACTGCTTTTACGCTAATGCACGTCAATTCTTGTAACGACGCCTGACATATCCATTTAACTATGTAACATGCTTCTCTTAAGAAAATAAAATTCCTGTGCACCAGGGAGAATATTCATAATTGAACACTGATGTTTCCGTGTGACGATATAATACATTTCGTATTATGCACTTCATGTCTGATCCGTAAATTATATACCGCAAATAAACAAACATTGAGATCTGATGTACTATCTCCAGAACAAAAGATTTTGTTGTTGCATGTACCTAATGGTATGGTTATATGCTAAATCTCATCATTTTCCCTTAGTTGGTTACCGAGTTATGGATTTCTATACGGGGCCAAATATATGTGAACGCTCTATACTACTAGTACTTGAAGGTTAGCTTTCTACATGTGTCCGCCGCCTTCAGGCGAATCCACTCCAAATTAATATTCATGGCCAGATATGGTTCCTGAGATGAATGTTGCCAATTCCTTGGATTGCCAGAGTAACTAACAACGATTACATGAAAGATGCTCATGAAACTAAAACATAATATATAACAAGACGAATGAGACAAACACCTTTCTTTGGCCATGTGATGAGAAGAGAGGCATTGGAGAACATAGTGACAACTGGAAAGTCCAATTTGTAGAGAGTCAGAGGCAGACCAAGAGAAATTATGTTGGATGAATTGAGACGGTGGCATGGGGCATATCATCAACATATTTTATCCAGAACACCAAAGATCGAGATCTGTGGAGAGACATGAACACATACCCCAGCTGACATGGCACTTGATAATGCTAATGGCCAGATTGAATGTATGGCCGTGTTGAAAATGAGATTTCTAAACATTCCTTTAATTTTCTCAAGATTACATTGTTTGGGAAAAAAAAAATATTTATCTTTATAATTTCAAGCTGTTGCCTGCTTATTATTCTCTTTCAGAATAGTTTTTTTTAAACGTTTGTGACGCTTTTATAATGATTTCTATACACATCTCATAGACACCACCGTTTAAAGTTTGTTAAGGCTTTGGCCTTTGTGACGACCGTTGGACAGTTAGTAGATATTAGGCACTTAATTAAGAAAACAAAACATAATTATGCCCACAGAATCACGTGACCGATACTCAGAAATAAATAAATACCGGTAAATACATGAATAAATAAATAAATAAATCAGGACTAAAGTGGGGGTTATAGCTGCACTAGATTTTATTATAAGGCAGCAAGTCAAATGGTTTGGCCATGTAAGTAGGTTACCAACTAACCTACTTTACCACAGCTAGCCAACTATACCACAATAAGCAATGATGTACAGACCAGAGGGAAGCAGGGGAAGAGGCCCACCACGTAAACGATGGACGCAGGGAATAACAGAGTCCATAGGAATATCGATATATAAAGCCCATAAGCGTGCACTCTCCCGCCGTTTATACTTCCTCTCGACACCGCAAGGTACAAGAGGAACATGATGAGATGAGATGAGATAATTAAATAAATAAATTTTGTTGTTGTATCATTAACATCATCACAGACAATGCGTGGCTGATAGGTTAAACGCGCTGAAGCCTGATGATGACATCGTGGGTTCGTTTCGCACACCGATCAGTTGGATTTAAACGTTGATTTCTGGTCCATGACTTGGATACGTTAATTACAAGCACCTCAGAAGTCGGAGTGGGTTCGCCTGATGGCGAGGACATATAGGGAAAGCTAACCCACAAGCAAACAAAATCAGTCATGTACACTCCCTAGTAGTAGTAGCCGTGTGTGGACAACTGTCAGGTTCAAGGGGAGCGATTTGAGGAAACGGGATTGAACAAACAGGAACAGCATGTTTCTACAGTGATTTGTATGAATCTGCTAATCTATAAATATAACATGGGCCACAAACGGGATTGAACAAACAGGAACAGCATGTTTCCACAGTGATTTGTATGAATCTGCTAATCTATAAATATAACATGGGCCACAAACGAGGATTGAACAAACAGGAACAGCATGTTTCCACAGTGATTTGTATGAATCTGCTAATCTATAAATATAACATGGGTCACAAACGGGATTGAACAAACAGGAACAGCATGTTTCCACAGTGATTTGTATGAATCTGCTAATCTATAAATATAACATGGGCCACAAACGGGATTGAACAAACAGGAACAGCATGTTTCTACAGTGATTTGTATGAATCTGCTAATCTATAAATATAACATAGGCCACAAACGGGATTGAACAAACAGGAACAGCATGTTTCCACAGTGCTTTGTATGAATCTGCTAATCTATAAATATAACATAGGCCACAAACGGGATTGAACAAACAGGAACAGCATGTTTCTACAGTGCTTTGTACGAATCTGCTAATCAATAAATATAACATGGGCCACAAACGGGATTGAACAAACAGGAACAGCATGTTTCCACAGTGCTTTGTATGAATCTGGTAATCTATAAATATAACATGGGCCACAAACGGGATTTGAACAAACAGGAACAGCATGTTTCCACAGTGCTTTGTATGAATCTGCTATTCTATAAATATAATATGGGCCACAAACGGGATTGAACAAACAGGAACAGCATGTTTCCACAGTGCTTTGTACGAATCTGCTAATCTTTAAATATAACATGGGCCACAAACGGGATTGAACAAACAGGAACAGCATGGTTCCACAGTGCTTTGTACGAATCTGCTAATCTATATACATAACATGGGCCACAAACGGGATTGAACAAACAGGAACAGCATGTTTCCACAGTGCTTTGTATGAATCTGCTAATCTATAAATATAACATGGGCCACAAACGGGATTGAACAAACAGGAACAGCATGTTTCCACAGTGCTTTGTACGAATCTGCTAAATCTATAAATATAACATGGGCCACAAACGGATTGAACAAACAGGAACATCATGTTTCCACAGTGCTTTGTATGAATCTGCTAATCTATAAATATAACATGGGCCACAAACGGGATTGAACAAACAGGAACAGCATGTTTCCACAGTTCTTTGTATGAATCTGCTATAATATAAATATAACATGGGCCACAAACGGGATTGAACAAACAGGAACAGCATGTTTCCACAGTGCTTTGTACGAATCTGCTAATCTATAAATATAACATGGGCCACAAACGGGATTGAACAAACAGGAACAGCATTTTTCCACAGTGCTTTGTACGAATCTGCTAATCTATAAATATAACATGGGCCACGAACGGGATTGAACAAACAGGAACAGCATGTTTCCACAGTGCTTTGTATGAATCTGCTAATCTATAAATATAACATGGGCCCTCAAACGGGATTGAACAACAGGAACAGCATGTTTCCACGTGCTTTGTAGGAATCTGCTAATCTATAAAATAACATAGGCCACAAACGGATTGAACAAACTGAACAGCATGTTTCCACAGTGCTTTGTATGAATCTGCTATTCTATAATATAGCCATAGCCCACAAACGGGATTGAACAAACGGAACACATGTTTCCACACAGTGCTTTGTACGAATCTGCTAATCTATAATATACATAGGCCACAAACGGGATTGAACAAACAGGAACAGCATGTTTCCACAGTGCTTTGTAGAATATGCTAATCAATATAAATAACATAGGGCCACAAACGGGATGAAAGCAAACAGGAACAGCATGTTTCCACAGTGCTTGTATGATTCTGCTGTCTGGCTATTCTATAAAAAAACATAGGCCAAAACGGGATTGAAGAACAGGAATAGCATGTTTCCACAGTGCTTTTAATATCTGCTAATCTAAATATAAACATGGGCCACAAACGGGATTGAACAACAGGACAGCATGTTTCCCAGTGCTTTGTAAAATCTGGTATTCTATAAATCTAACATAGGCCACAAACGGGATTTGAACACGGACAGCATGTTTCCACAGTGCTTTTGTACGAATCTGCTAATCTATAATATAACATGGGCAACAAACGGGATTGAAAAAACAGCAACAACATTTCCACAGTGCTTTGTTTGAATCTGCTAATCTATAAATAACATGTCCCAAACTGGATTGAACAAACAGGAACAGCATGTTTCCACAGTGCTGTGTACGAATCTGCTAATCTATAAATATAACATGGACCACACGGATTCAACAAACCAGGACAGCATGTTTCCACAGTGCTTTGTATGATCTGCTAATCTATATACATACATAGGCCACAAAACGGGATTCACAAACACGAACAGCATGTTTCCCCACAGTGATTTGTACGAATCTGCTAATCTATATACATAACATGGGCCACAAAACACGACAAGCACACATCCTTGACATATTGAATTAATATGTATTCATCAAATCACTTACAATATTGCAGTAACATCATTTCATGGGCAACAAATCACCATAACCCACAAATACCATCCTTCTTTCTTTATCACAACACACTTACTGTGTTGTTGTCAACGACATAGAAACAGAACTCCAGCAGATGAAAACGTTGATTTATTTTAGAACAGAAAGAGATTGAGAATGACACTGTCTCATCAATGGACACTAAGCTTGGAGGGAAACACATTCAGTATGATACTGACTATACTAACCTTGTTGCCCCGATTCAGCCACTGTAAATATGGTGGACACCATACCAATTACACTTTATTGTATTATAATATTGCTTTGCTTTTCTTTACTTTTTTCTGTCCCATCATCCATCGCGTGCAGATCGTCTATCAAATATGGCGCAGCACCATATACCCAACACGCCTCACGGCGAGTAAAAGTGATCACTTTAACATGTTACTTGTTTTTTTATTTTCTGATTCAAACAGTTGGTTTGCTTTAACTGTATCCAAATCAGTCATTACATTATTCTACCATAATCTGCATTACATGAAGAATAACCAAACAGTTTGTTCCTGAAGCTCTCTCTTCTAATCATGTGACACATGTAAAATGGAACAGATAAATCATCATAGTAAAGTGCAAATGTGCCTCAAAGATTGACCAGAGATCTGGCCACTCTCAACACTCCAGGTAAGATCAGACGGAAACATATATTACTGTAAAAGGTACCATTAGAATTGGGACCTTTACTGGGCGCTGAAGATGAGGACGGAGCACGTATAATTTGTCATGAGAGCTGTGATGTGGGTTCTTGACTCTGCTCAAGTCAACTCAACTCAACTCAACATGTAGTTGAATATTTGGTATAGGACTGAGTTAAGAAATAATCATGTCTGGTCATTTAGGAAAGTGCATAAAGTACATGATCTTTTGACACGGTAAGACGTATTGGGTATAAAGTGTTAAACCAATATTTGTTTCAGACTGATGGCCACTGGTTAGTCTGCTTGTCTGCAAATTTAGTAATCATGTGTTAAAAAAAAGTCGAGTCAGATCTTTACAATTGACCTGGACTCCCAGGTCGAGGCAGCCTAAAACTGTCACCAACAAATATCCTAGGAAGTAAAGGAGACTGAGGTAATACTGACCACATCATCAGTCTAGTCTCGAATGGTCTGTACAATTATGTGTCTAGCACCATATACTCAATGCTGGTTTGGACGTATAAAATGATCATTTACTTACTGATACACTTACCACAAGCCCAATATGCCCTCAGACGTGTAAATGGGGCCCTTTACTTATTTGATTATTTACTTATTTACTTGGGAACCCCGATAGTGTAGTGACTACGCTGCCGACCTGCTGGTCAAGGGATCGAGAGCACATTGAGAAGGATCTTTAAAATCGATATCTCTCTCATGTCAACACAGCCAAAAATGGGCACTACGAAATGTCTGGGGAAATGAACCAAAACAACTTAAAGTCATTGAAAGCGGCGACATTCCTTTGATGTTTTGCTGAACAACTAGTGATTTCTCGTTAACAAAGTATTTTTTACGGTAATGGGGAGACCTGTCAATTCTGATGACACACAAAGGCGTATCCGGATTCGTATGGGAGTGTGGTGCAATGAAAGAATAGCTTAAAATCGACAGGGTCGGCTGCATTGCACCGGGTTTTTATCCCATATGGCTCATTTTCTTTCCGAAGCGCGGAAAGCGTCGCCAAAGCACGACTACCGTAGTTCCAGCGACGACCTCGGGAGTCTCCGAAAAAAATTGCAATCGTGAAATGAAGGACGCGGCCCGGAATCGAACATACAACCTTCGGAGCCCGAGTCAGACGGCTTGACCACTTCACCACGGAGATTCCCGAGAGGGGGTGCAATGTGTAATATTAGTAAAGACAGAGAATTTAGAGCCACGGGGTAAATAATTTGTAATTAACAGGAAAGTAGAAGGATATATTTCTTACCTTATTTTTCATTCCTTCTTGTTTCTTTCAGCTGATGCTGATGCTATAATGGTTAGGCCTGCAATTCGTCTGAATAGTTGGAGCAAAATATCCCAGTAAGTGTGTACGTAGATTAAGGTATGCGATCTGTTCAGACCTTAATCTGTGTCGACGATTTCCAGTATTGATGATTGCTCTCGGTGCATAAATTCATCCATCTTTTCTCCAATAGTCCTCTTCCTCTTTCAACACATGGTTCTGAAGTTTTTTAAAGTAACTTTTATCAATATTTATAGCGCGGACAGACAGACGACAGACAGACAGACAGACAGCAGACGATAGACAGAAAGACAGACAGACAGAAAGACAGACAGACAGACAGACAGACAGATAGATAGGTAGGTAGGTAAGTAGGTAGGTATGTAGGCAGGTAGGCAGAAAGGTAGGTGGGTGGGTGGATGGCTGACTGGCTGGCTGGCTGACTGGGTGGTGTGTCGGTCGGTCGGTGGGTGGGTGGATGGGTAGGTCGGTCGGCCAACAGGCAAGCAGACAGGCAGGAGACAGACAACACGACAGATAGATAGATAGACGATAGATAGATAGATAGATAGATAGATAGATAGATAGATAGATAGATAATAGATAGATAGATAGATAGATAGATAGATAGATAGATAGATAGATAGATAGATAGATAGATAGATAGATAGATAGATAGATAGATAGATAGATAGATAGATAGATAGATAGATAGATAGATAGATAGATAGATAGATAGATAGATAGATAATAGATAGATAGATAGATAGATAGATAGATAGATAGATAGATAGATAGATAGATAGATTAGATAGATAGATAGATAGATATAGATAGATAGATAGATAGATAGATAGATAGTTTTCTGAATGACCAACGTCTCAAATAATAGACATCAACGCAAAGGGCTGTTAAACACCGTCCTCTGCTGACGTCGAATCATCGTCTCCGTATGTCGGAGATTGGGAACTGCTCGTCTCACTTCCTCCAAAAGCCACAGCGATGGTTATATATGAAACACTCACAAAGTTAATCTTCTAACTTACAGATATACACATTAAACTTGGTGGCCAGATGCGGTTCCTGAGACGAATTATGCAAATTCCTTGGACTGCCAGAGTAACTATTAACGATTGCCTGAAGAGGCTCAAGAAATAAACATTATATACAAAAATAAGAAAGAGACAACCGCTTTCTTTGGAACGTATAGAAGAGAGGCATTGGAGAACATCGTGACAACTTGAAGATCAATGGGACGAGAGGCAGAGGCAGGTCAAGAGTCTGACGGGGGTTGTCAAGGTGACATCTTTTTTGTCAGTTGCACTCTAGCTTTCCTACAAGACAGACCTTCTTAGTGTCCAGTAACTGTGCAACGAGTATCTGAATAAATATGACCATTATTGTTGGAAGAGTTGTTCTAGAGAGGTAACCTGTAATCTACGAACCCGTTTCATTGTTGTGATCGGGAAGTCGTTGTTTTATGTGAATAAAAGTGCTGTTGTTTTAATTATGCCTTTCAAGGTTAACTGTCCGTTTGGTGGATTGCGAATTAGCTTGTGAATTTTTCATCATTCTATTCTAGTTTTCGTAGGTTTTTAAAGGCCTTGAAGCTTGTTAGGGTTAGATAATCAAAGGTGAACCCTTAAATTATATCTCGGCAGGTAAATAAAATCGTCGGAACTCCTTTCTCGGAGAGTTTAGTGAAATTCGTCTTTCCATCATCCTGTGGCGTTTCGTACAATGCACTATCTAATTTGGCCTTTAGGTACTTAGGTCGCTGGTGTCTTACTTTATAGTAGGGTTGATTCGAAGAAGAGAATGAAGTACTATCACCATCACGATTATATGCAGGATTGTTTTATTGAGGACCATGATTCTTCATCGGGAGTATTTCTTTGAAATCTATCAAATGATGTTTTCTGGTTGTGGTAGATCGTCTGTGATCTGTACTGTTAGATCTGAATCGGGTATTAAGGGTGAGGAGAGTGATAACTGATAGTGTAGATAAGCATTGGATATAGCTGGATTATTCACAGGTTCTCTTGTTGTCTCTTTTCCAGATAACCCCTTTTGTCGTTATGATACAACACACGAAGGAAGATACATCGCTCGACTATATATTATCCAGTGTGAATGGCAGCTGAAAACTCGAAATCCTAACATTGACGAACCATTCAACAAATGTCGATTTGAAACTCTGTTAAGCCTATAATCTACGGCGTCCTTTGTTTGTAACTTCGTCATCTTCAGAAGGGAGAGAAGAGTTTACGAGGAAATTCCTTTTTCTAGTTTTCCGCGTTCGAACACCCGCAGACAATCGTTACAACAATCACCTTACTTTTCAATTTCCTAATGATGATTCCACAACCAAACAACACCACATTATATCTATGTAAATCTATCTATCTATATACATATATATATATATATGCAGGCTGCCTGGCCGAGGGGCTAGCAGCTTTCTCCGTTAACCCCGAATACTCTTGTGGTCGCCATATATATACACTAGCTCACCCGGCCCCGCTTCGCCGAGTCCCTGGTGGGGAGCATCTCATTTAATTCATATAAGTAGTCATATAAGCTCCCGTTCCCGACTTCTTCTGTCTGTCTATTCTGTCTGTCCTATCTGTCTGTCTGTCTGTACTTGGTCTGTCTGTCTTCTGTCCTGTCTGCTGTCTGTCTGAGACCGGCCCGGTTTCACCAACATCCCTGGGGTGGAGCACTCATTTAATTCTTATAAGTAGTCATATAAGCTCCCGTTCCCGACTTCTGTCTGTCTGTCCTGTCTATTTATCTGACCTGGCGTGGATTCGCCCAGCTCCTGGTCGGGAGCGTCTCATTAAATCCATACAACAAAAAGTAACTTAAAAGATTGTCCTTCCACACACCATCCATTATTTTTAATGAAAACTGTTTTTAATCACCTACATGAATGTAGATAACTTCATTAAGCATAAAATGATGAGTTGCAATGTTATGCATTATGCATTATTTTTATGAAAACTTTGAAAATGCCTTAAAGATTATATCATTATTTATTATAACGCATATGCCTGTAAATAACTGTAGACAAGAGATTATAAATCTTTGAAAAACGATGCAACAATATGAGTATAATAGTATATAGCAATGTTATTTAAAGTTATGCCCCTTGAAATAACTTTTCTAGAGTTAAGTCACTTGCTATATAGAAATTATAATGAAAAATGAAATATTAAATAATATTAAGTAAGTAGCCGATTTTACACTAAAAAAAATATGACAGTTGGCAGCACGGGAATGAGAGGAGGACATGTATAAAATTTCATCTCAATCGGATGGCCCGTTCGCGAACGCATAAAGGAAATACTGATATACAGACATACATTCTTTATATATATATATTATATTATAATATATATATATATAATTATATATATATATATATAATATATATAATATATTATATATATATATATATATATATATATTTCTTTTTCTTTGTTGGTGTAGGCTCCTGGCTCGTCTGGCTGCAGTCCTTATAAGGACTTTTCGTTATCCCACTCCAGCTGGGGGGGGGGGGGGGGGGGGGGGGGGGGGGGGTCGGTCGGCGACTGTCCTTTGTGCATGTTTCCACTTGTTTTCTTTGTTAGTGCAGGCTCCTGGCTTGATTGGTTGCAGTCCTTAAAAGGACTTTTTATTTGGACTTTGTGTCTCCTTTCTTGTGTATTTTCTGTAGGACCTTTCGACGTTTTCATTTTCCTCCTCCTAACGTCTGTTTTCACTGTTGCGTTCGTATCTGCTGCCTAGCGTTTTCTTCCTCCATGGTCAGCCATGGGACGATTTCACCGTCCTGGATATAGTACTCGAAGTTGGCCTCACAGTTGTAGTGTACTACTGGTATACCATCGGTTTCCCCCGGAGTTTTTTAGGCTTCTTCTTTT
The DNA here is from genome assembly GCA_014155875.1 of Cepaea nemoralis. Classification (NCBI taxonomy): domain Eukaryota; kingdom Metazoa; phylum Mollusca; class Gastropoda; order Stylommatophora; family Helicidae; genus Cepaea; species Cepaea nemoralis. The sequence goes on along the minus strand of JACEFZ010006604.1, from coordinate 156,158 downwards.
CTTTTTCTTTCCAGCGCCTTCTGAATTCCTCGCGCTTGAGTTCCTCCTTGTCGACTGGGTATTCTGTGCCTCCTTCAGAGATCCGACGGTATAGTAGTTCCCTCTTGGGCGTTGTGGTTGGGCTGCTGGCTTAGCTTGCTGTTCAGACTCGGTCTCTTGGGTTTCTTCTTGCGGTTTTGTGGCTTCTGTTGGTTTGTTTTGAAAGAGTTCCATTTCAGCTCTATGCAGTTCTCTTTCGGTCTTGATCATTTGTAGGATTTCTTCGTTTTCCTTCTTCATCTCAGCCATGCGCTGAATCTCTTGTTTGATGTTGAGCTGGATTTCTTTCATGTCGGCCAGCAGCTTCTCATTATCGCTGGTCTGAGTCGTCGTCAGCAGTGCCTTGACTTGCTTCTTCAACTCGTCTATCTGCTTTTGAAGTTGATCTCTTTCAGCTTGTGCTATACCCGTGGCTGTCTCGTCCCTCCGCATTGCTTCCTTGAATGGTGTCTTTGTGATGGTGGCGATCTTTAAGACGTCTCTGTGTCTTTGCAGGTACGGACAGCCCAGGTATCTTGCTCCATGTTTGCCCAGGCAGTTGACGCACTTTATTTTGTTGTTGGGTGCTCGGAAGTCCGTGTCCAGCTTGGCCAGCGGACACTCCTTGAAGGCGTGGTGATCGGCGCAGTATCGACAGATTTCCGTCTTACTGCAACATGTTGCTCTGCTGGGCCGGCCCTCTGGCATCTTGAACATTGATTGACTCTTGGGATGAATCTCTCTGGTTGCTGCATTCTCTTGTTGAATGATACTGTGATCGGCATTTCGCTGCCCTCCGACGTCACTACTGCTAAGGTTTTGGGTATCTTGAGTAGGTGAGAAGCCGCTCCGCCTTCAAGAATCGGATGTGAAGATTCTCTTCACATAGCTGCTTCATGATTTCTTCATCTGTCATCTCCACAGAATTCGCTTGACAACCCATCGGACTGTTTTTGAGTCGGTGTTTCCGACTCTGGTGTCTTTCTCCTCTTTCTTCTCTGCTGTCTTGGTTCTTGACTGTGTTGGGCTGTCAATCTTCACCCTCGTATTAGTTTCAGTAATAGCTGTAGTATCAGGCTCTTTGATGCAGGTAGCATGTGGGCCCTCGACGTTCTTCTTCTTGTTGTCGGCTCCCACGCTGCACATCTTGGCAACAGCGTGTTTCTTGTTGTTGGACTTTCCACGTGACATTTTCCCGCTGATCAGGCTTCTTGACAGAATAATGCGACTTGACTTGTTAGCGCTCGCAGTGCGAATGATAATATATATATATATATATAATATATATATATATATATATATATATATATCTTATATATAAAAGGCGATCTCCGTCTGTCTGTCTGTCTGTATGTCCTATGTCCTTTATGCGCTCGCGAACGGCCCATCCGATTGAGATGAAATTTTCTACACGTCTTCCTTTCATTCCAGCGCAGCCCACTGTCATATTTTTTAGTGTGAAATCGGCTGCTTACCCAATATTATTTCATTTTCATTTTTCATTATAATTTCATATATCTCAGGGGACCTTAACTCTGTAAAAGGTATTTCAAGGGGCATAACTTTTCTGTATAACTTATAGTCATATTGTGGCATCGTTTCAAAGATTTATAAACTCTTTGTCCATAGTTATATACCGGCATATGAGTTATAATAAATAATGATACAATCTGTAAGGCATTTCAAAGTTTTCATAAAAATAATGCATAATGCATAACATTGTAACTCATCTTTTTTTGCTTAAAGAATAAATAAATAATAGTTACCTTATCTCTATCAAGTTTGAAGATTTATATTTCTTTACACTGTCGCCAACTCTAAGAAGACATGGAACAACTTCAGCCATTATTAAATCTACAGGCATATGCGTTATATTCCTCCTCCTCCTCCTCCTCTCCCCTCCTCCACCTCCTACCCTCTTCTCTTCTCCTCCCCTCCTCCCTCTCCCTCCTCCATCCTCCTCTTCTCTCTTTCTCCTCCTCCTCCCTCCTCCTCCCTCTTCCTCCTCCCAGCTCCTACTCCTCCTTTTTCTTCTTCTTCTGCTGCTGCTGCCGCTGCTCCATTTACCCAAGTTAATTGTTGGGAAGATGTAAAGATCTTTCAAGTGCTCTTTCTAATGCTTTTTGTAAGTTGGTCTTCGTTTATCTAAGGTTGTTCTAACTGCAACCAATAAATGATTAGACAGACAGACAGACAGACAGACAGACAGACAGACAGACAGACAGACAGAGACAGACAGACAGACAGACAGACAGACAGACAGACAGACAGACAGACAGACAGACAGACAGACAGTCGGGAACGGGAACTTATATGACTACTCATATGAATTAAATGAGATGCTCCCCCATCAGGGGCTGGGCGAAGCCGGGCCGGATCAGACAGATAGACAGACAGATAGACAGACAGACAGATAGATAGTCGGGAACGGAAACGGAGAACTTATATGACTACTTATATGAATTAAATGAGATGCCTCCCACCAGGACTGGGCGATGCCGGGCCGGGTCAGACAGACAGCATACAGACAGACAGACAGACAGACAGACAGAAACAGAACCAGACAGACAGACAGACAGTCGGGTAACGCGGAACCGGGAACTTGATATGGACTACTTATATGAATTAAATGAAATGCTCCCCACCAAGGGTTTGGGCGAAGCCGGGCCGGGTCAGCTAGTATATATATATATATATATATATATATTCCGGCTGCCTGGACCGAGGGGTTAGCAGCTTTCTCCGTTAACCCCGAATACTCTCGTGGTCGCCGTGAGCGCACGAGAATAAGAAGTGGTTCGAGTCGCGCCAGTGACTTATGAGAGTATGGAGCCGGTCGCTCAGAAAGTCGTGGCGTGCTGATGAGCGTAATCTAGCCTAGGAATCAACATACAGCTAAAAGATGCTGGTGTTGACCGCAATATCCTGAAACAGGATGGAAACGCGGGAAAAAAACAATATATATATATATTGGTAACTTCTTTTATTTTAAACAAATTATATTCAAACGAGTTATGGTTATTTGTTGTTCTTTTTTAAGTCGCACATCCCTTATAGGACGTTGCAGTCAACACCAGCATTTGTCATCTGTTGTTGATGTTCTTGGCAAGATTACGCTCAGTAGTTTAGTTATGGATATACTACATTAAAAAGCACTCGCCTTAGTTTAAAGAAACCATGGGACATAACTACTAAACAGTTCTAAGTAACGTTACTCAATAAAAATGCATTTATGTTGTTATTAAATAATGACATAAAGTGTTCTAAGCATTTTTTTTTTATTTTATGAAATTTAATCGCAATAGTCTTGTTGAAGTGCAAGGTAAAAATTAATCTATCTTTTAGAAACTTCTAAGAATAATTACATCACTTTGTAAATATTATAATTTTATAACCCATTTGTGTGTTTCCTATTCTTATTACATATCTGTTTTTATATAATTTATGTAATGTATTTTGAATGGTGGTTTTTGAATATATTTTTTGTCCGGTCTGTGAAAGGCCAAGAAAAGAGTATGGTTGGATTAATGTGTGTGTGTGTTTTTTTTAAAATTCGCATATGCTTTACAGGACATTGCTGTCAACCGCAGCATCTTTCAGCTGTCTGTTGATTTCTTGGCAACATTACGCTCAGTAGTTTGCCATTGCTTTCTCAATTATCCCGCAAGTCACCAGCGTGGGTAGAACCGCTTCCAGTTCTCGTCCGCTGTGAGACTCTTCGTGATAAACCGGATTACGGAGAAAGTGGTGTAACCCATCGGCCAGAGAGACCGGCGGATTAATGTGTCCATAACAGAAACGGGGACATAATGGGTCTGCTTTGGTCTCTATGGAACCGCGAGCCCTTAAACAATAATTAAATTAAATTAAACGGTGTGAGTTCCGGTCGTTAAGAAAGCAATCGCAAACTTATGAACATAAGCAGGCAAACTATTTTAGGGTATAATGAAGACGTCCTGTAATGGATATGGAACTAATGAACCTAATACGTTTCAGGGATTAGTAATTTCGTACAAAGCACTGTAGAAAGATGCTGTTTCCTTTTTGTTGAATTCCGTTTTCCACCATTCTCTAGCTTTTAATTCGAGCGTTGTTTCACACACATGCGACTACTACTACTACTGGTTGATACTACTAGTGAGTGGCACAGTACTTATTTGTTTTGCCTTGTGGGTTAGCTTTTCCCATGGGTCCGCCTCCTTCAGGCGAACCCAATCTGACGTTTGAGGTACTTGTAATTCACGTCTCCAAGTCAAGGACAAGAAGTCAACATTTAAGTGCAACTCACCTGCATGCGGAACGAACCCCCTACCGCGGTCATCGGAGAGAGTTAAGTCGACTACCGTTAATTTCCGTGAATTTTGAGAATATACTGATATAGCGTGAGAAGCTAATTTCATTTTATTGTTAAACTTCATCCTCTCAGACTTAAACACCCTGATGCCGTATCATCACTGATAGCATGTACACACGACAATAGTAGTCAATAGAAGAGAATTATTTTCATGATTGCAGCCTCGCCGTTTCTCGTGTGTCCTGGGAGTCGTTAAGTCAAAGTAAAGGGAACTTGTACACACCTTAAGGCGCACTGGGCATATCCGATCCGATCTGTCTGTAGAAGAAAAAAACAACTGTCCACTTAGTTCAACCAGCCTCAGTGGCGTTGGTTATAGTTATGATGGTTCACAGTGTGTGTTTAGTTTCTATCGTTTTCTGTGTCAGTGATAGATGACTTTTCTAATTCGAAGTGTTTGTGTCTGTGAGTCAGTCGGAGGACTGGCCGGTGGGTATTCCTTTGTGTCAGTTTCTTCCAGTTTTTCCGTTCGTCAGTGAAGGCTCCTGGCTCGTCTGATTATGAGGACTCTTTATTTGCTTTTTAAAGGCTGTATTTCTTTGGGCTTCTTTGAATACTTTGGAGTACTCTTTTACGCTCATGTCACTTATGGATATGTAGGATTTCTCCTCTATGCTAACATCAGATGTCTGGTAGGATACTGGTTTCTCCTTGAGTGTCCTGGACATCGTGGGTGGATCACTGGTCTTGGTTTGAGGTTTCTGGCCGGTCTTTGTTTGGTTTTAGCCTGCGGATTCTATGTGGTCTTATAATTGTTTTCCGCTGGCTTGTTTTGGGAAAGTTCGCTTTTGGCTTTCAGTAGTTTCTCTCTCTCTCTCTCTCTCTCTCTCTCTCCTCCTCTCTCTCTCTCTCTCTCTCTCTGCTCTCTCGTCCTCTCTCTCTCTCTCTCTCTTCTCCCGTTTTTATTGCTAGCAGAATTTCTTCGTTCTCTTTCATCATCTGGGCCATGCATTCCACCGCTTGCTGGATGTTGGTGTTGCGCTGGATTTCCTTCATCTCATCCAGTAGTTTTTCTTTGTCGCTGGTTGGTGTCGGTGTCAGGCGTGCCTTGATTTGTTTCTTCAGCTCGTCAATCTGGCCTTGGAGCTGAGATTTTTCAGCCTCTGAGATGTATGTGGCTGTCTCCTACCTCCGCATTGCTTCCTTGTATGGTGTCTTTGTCTTTATGGCGGTCTTTGTGTCTTTGGAGCTACGGGGCAGCCCAGGTATCTTGCTCCGTGTTTGCCAAGGCAGTTGGCTCACTTTTTCTCTTCTGAAGCTTTCGGAAGTCCTTGTCCTGTTTGACCAGCCGACAATCCTTGAAGGCGTGATGTTCTGCTGCGCAGTATCGACATATTTCTGTCTTGCTGTGACATTTTGTTCTGCTGTGGCCGGCCCTCTGGCACCTTGAGCATTGTGTGATTCTCGGGATGATTCGTTCAGACTGTTGAACTTTCTTGTTCATCGACACTTTGATAGGCATCTCGCTCCCCTCTGTTGTCACCACCGCTAGAGTTGTAGGAATGTTAGAGTAGGCAAGAAGCCTTCAGGATTCGGATGTGAAGATTTTTCTGTTGTAGCTGTTTCTTCTTCGACGTCAGCCGCGGAATATCTTCAAGTAAGACCGAGTTGCTTTTAATTTTCTATTATATGAGGCGTTGGTCCATCAGAAACTATTGAATTAAAAATTGTCTTATAAAATCACGACAGCCAATAAATGCCGAGGTCGAGGCAAGGTCCTTGTAAGAGTACATACATCTGCCCTGGATGTTTCATTATGCTTTAAAATCTTCCTCTCATTAATATTGTTTATGAAACATGGTGTAAAAGGGGGGGGGGCGGAGATGCCAATTTTAATATTATCAGAGTGTTGAGATTGAGTCAGTTTGTCGATTTTTTGTATTTATGTATTAGTATAATTCCCCCACCCCCAACCCCGTCCTTTAACAGAGCGACAAGGACACAAGCAACTGCATGCAACTGAGTGGAGGCAAGCAGTAGTTAGTTGAGAATGTCCAAGTTTATTGCCAGAGTTGTCATCTGGTATCAAAATAAATACATAGAGTACAAATGCAGACCACGTCCTGTTGGCAAGAGATCTTGGTGGTCACTAATATGGTTTCTGCCCCGCTACCCCTACGTCAGCGCGTGAGCGTCCCTAACTACCTACTACTGGGTGCTCAGGCGTGCATCAACTACTAGACCCTTTCCCTTTTGCACGCCATGCCACCTAACCAAACCTCATAACAGATCCATTCTGTTTATACTCTTTATGAATACCATGTGACCAACTTCTCTACACACATGTCACAGTGTAGGGCTGGATTATAGCAAATGTTACTAAGTACGACCTGTGTTAGGGTCAGAGTTCATCAACAAAAACAACATCTATTGGTTTTGAATGTTTCAATGTTTATGTTACGTGACTGAGTATTGCTCCGATGACTCAACATAATGAGGCAGCATACACGAGGTCTTAACCTTTCAAGCTGTGACCCCGCCTGTCCGTGATAATATTTAAAAATAATGCTTGCATATCCTTAACAGGACATCGCTGTCAACATCAGCATCTTTCAGTAGCTTTGTTGATCTCTTTGGCAAGATTACGCTTAGTAGTTTGCCATTGCTTTCTGAGCGGGCCGTCTCATTATCCCGCAAGTCACGAGCGTGGGTAGAACCATTTTCTCAAAATGGTCTGTCAATTTTAAAAGGTCTAGCACCATATACTCAATGCGGGTTGGACGTAAAAAATGATCATTTACTTACTATACACTTCCACAACCCAATATGCCCAACGTGTAAAGGGGCCCTTTTACTTTTTTGATTATTTCTTATTTATTTGGGAACCCCGATAGTGTAGTGACTACGCTGCCGACCTGCTGGTCAAGGGATCGAGACCTTTGAAAAGGGATCTTTAAAATGAATCTTCTCATGTCAACACAGCCAAAAATGGGACTACGAAAGTCTGGGGAAATGAACCAAAACAATTTAAACATTGAAAGCGCGACATTCCTTTGATGTTTTGCTGAACAATAGTGATTTCCTTTAAACAAAGTTTTTTTACGGTAATGGGAGACCGTCAATTTGATGCAACAAAGGCTACCCGGATTCGTAGGGAGGGGGTGCAATGAAAGAAATAGTTTAAAAAATCGACAGGGCGCTGCTTTGCACCGGGTTTTTATCCCATAGGTCATTTTCTTTCCAAGCGCGGGAAAGCGTCGCCAAAGCACGAATCCGTTTCAGCGACGACCCTCGGGATCCCGAAAAAATGCACCGTGAAATAAAGGACGCGCCCGGAATGAACATACAACCTTCGGAGCCCGAGTCAGACGGTTTGACCACTTCACCACGGAGATTCCCGAGAGGGGTGAAATGTGTAAATTAGTAAAGACAGAGAATTTGAGCCACGGGGTAAAAATTTGAAAATTAACAGGAAAGTAAAAGGGAAATATTTTTCTTACCTTATTTTTCATTTCCTTCTTGTTTCTTCAGCTGATGCTGATGCTATAATGGTTGGGGCCTGCAATTCGTCTGAATATTGGAGAAAATATCCCAGTAAGTGTGTACGTAGATTAAGGGATGCGATCTGTTTAGACCTTAATCTGTGTCGGGCGATTCCAGTAGGGTTTATGATTGCTCTCGGTTTATAAATTCAAACCATCTTTTCTCCAATAGTCCTCTTCCTCTTTCAACACATGGTTCTGAAGTTTTTTAAAGTAACTTTTATCAATATTTATAGCGCGGACAGACAGACGACAGACAGACAGACAAAGGGCAATAGACAGAAAGACAGACAGACAGAAAGACAGACAGACAGACAGACAGACAGATAGATAGGTAGGGAGGTAAGTAGGAGGTATGTAGGCAGGTAGGCAGAAAGGTAGGTGGGTGGGTGGATGGCTGACTGGCTGGCTGCTGACTGGGTGGTGTGTCGGTCGGTCGGTGGGTGGGTGGATGGGTAGGTCGGTCGGCCAACAGGAAAGGCAGACGGCAGGCAGACAGACAGACAGACAGATAGATAGATAGACAGATAGATAGATAGATAGATAGATAGATAGATAGATAGATAGATAGATAGATAGATAGATAGATAGATAGATAGATTGATAGATAGATAGATAGATAGATAGATAGATAGATAGATAGATAGATAGATAGATAGATAGATAGATAGATTGATAGATAGATAGATAGATAGATAGATAGATAGATAGATAGATAGATAGATAGATAGATAGATAGATAGATAGATAGATAGATAGATAGATAGATAGATAGATAGATAGATAGATAGATAGATAGATAGATAGATAGATAGATAGATAGATAGATAGATAGATAGATAGATAGTTTTCTGAATGACCAACGTCTCAAATAATAGACATCAACGCAAAGGGCTGTTAAACACCGTCCTCTGCTGACGTCGAATCATCGTCTCCGTATGTCGGGAGAATTGGGAACTGCTCGTCTCACTTCCTCCAAAAGCCACAGCGATGGTTATAATGAAACACTCACAAAAGTTAATCTTCTTAACTTAACAGATATACACATTAAACTTGGTGGCCAGATGCGGTTCCTGAGACGAATTATGCAAATTCCTTGGACTGCCAGAGTAACTATTAACGATTGCCTGAAAGAGGCTCAAGAAAATAAAACATTATATACAAAAATAAGAAAGAGACAAACAGCTTTCTTTGGAACGTGATGAGAAGAGAGGCATTGGAGAACATCGTGACAACTTGAAAGATCAATGGGACGAGAGGCAGAGGCAGGTCAAGAGTCATGACGGGGTTGTCAAGGGTGACATCTTTTTTGTCAGTTGCACTCTAGCTTTCCTACAAGACAGACCTTCTTAGTGTCCAGTAACTGTGCAAACGAGTATCTGAAATAAATTGACCATTATTGTTAGGAAGAGTTGTTCTAGAGAGGTAAACCTGTAATCTACGAACCCGTTTCATTGTTGTGATCGGGAAGTCGTTGTTTTATGTGAATAAAAGTGCTGTTGTTTTAATTATGCCTTTCAAGGTTAACTGTCCGTTTGGTGGATTGCGAATTAGCTTGTGAATTTTTCATCATTCTATTCTAGTTTTCGTAGGTTTTTAAAGGCCTTGAAGCTTGTTAGGGTTAGATAATCAAAGGTGAACCCTTAAATTATATCTCGGCAGGTAAATAAAAATCGTCGGACTCCTTTCTCGGAGAGTTTAGTGAAATTCGTCTTTCCATCATCCTGTGGCGTTTCGTACAATGCACTATCTAATTTGGCCTTTAGGTACTTAGGTCGCTGGTGTCCTTACTTTATAGTAGGGTTGATTCGAAGAAGAGAATGAAGTACTATCACCATCACGATTATATGCAGGATTGTTATTGAGGACCATGATTCTTCATCGGGAGTATTTCTTTGAAAATCTATCAAATGGGATGTTTTCTGGTTGTGGTAGATCGTCTGTGATCTGTACTGTTAGATCTGAATCGGGTATTAAGGGTGAGGAGAGTGATAACTGATAGGTGTAGATAAGCATTGGGATATAGCTGGGATTATTCACCAGGTTCTCTTGTTGTCTCTTTTCCAGATAACCCCTTTTTGTCGTTATATGATACAACACACGAAGGGAAGATAACATCGCTCGACTATATATTATCCAGTGTGAATGGCAGCTGAAAACTCGAAATCCTAAACATTGACGAACCATTCAACAAATGTCGATTTGAAACCTCTGTTAAGCCTATAATCTACGGCGTCTTTGTTTGTAACTTCGTCATCTTCAGAAGGGAGAGAAGAGTTTACGAGGGAAATTCCTTTTTCTAGTTTTCCGCGTTTCGAACACCCGCAGACAATCGTTACAATCACCTTACTTTTCAATTTCCTAATGATGAATTCCACAACCAAACAACACCACATTATATCTATGTATATCTATCTATCTATATACATATATATATATATATGCAGGCTGCCTGGCCGAGGGGCTAGCAGCTTTCTCCGTTAACCCCGAATACTCTTGTGGTCGCCATATATATACACTAGCTCACCCGGCCCCGCTTCGCCGAGTCCCTGGTGGGGAGCATCTCATTTAATTCATATAAGTAGTCATATAAGCTCCCGTTCCCGACTTCTGTCTGTCTGTCTGTCTGTCTGTCTGTCTGTCTGTCTGTCTGTCTGTCTGTCTGTCTGTCTGTCTGTCTGTCTGTCTGTCTGAGCCGGCCCGGCTTCACCCAGTCCCTGGTGGGGAGCATCTCATTTAATTCTATAAGTAGTCATATAAGCTCCGTTCCCGACTATCTGTTCTGTCTGTCTATCTTATCTGACCCTGGCGTGGATTCGCCCAGCTCCTGGTCGGGAGCGTCTCATTAAATCCATACAACAAAAAGAAACTTAAAAGATTGTCCTTCCACACACCATCCATTATTTTTAATGAAAACTGTTTTTAATCCACCTACATTGAATGTAGATAACGTCATTAAGCATAAAATGATGAGTTTGCAATGTTATGCATTATGCAATTCTTTTTATGAAAACTTTGAAAATGCCTTAAAGATTATATCATTATTTATTATAGACGCATATGCCTGTAAATAACTGTAGACAAAGAGATTATAAATCTTTGAAAACGATGCAACAATATGAGTATAATATATATATATCAATGTTCTATTAAAGTTATGCCCCTTGAAATAACTTTTCTAGAGTTAAGTCACTTTGCTATATAGAAATTATAATGAAAAATGAAATATTAAATAATATTAAGTAAGTAGCCGATTTTACACTAAAAAAAATATGACAGTTGGCAGCACGGGAATGAGAGGAGGACATGTATAAAATTTCATCTCAATCGGATGGCCCGTTCGCGAACGCATAAAGGAAAATACTGAATATACAGACATACATTCTTTATATATATATATTATATATTATATATTAATATATATATATATTATATATATATATATATATATATATTATATATATATATAATATATATATATATATATATATATTTCTTTTTCTTTGTTGGTGTAGGCTCCTGGCTCGTCTGGCTGCAGTCCTTATAAGGACTTTCGTTATCCCACTCCAGCTGGGGGGGGGGGGGGGGGGGGGGGGGGGGGGGGGGTGGGGGGGGGGGGGGGGGGGGGGGGGGGGTCGGTCGGCGACTGTCCTTTGTGCATGTTTCCACTTGTTTTCTTTGTTAGTGCAGGCTCCTGGCTTGATTGGTTGCAGTCCTTAAAAGGACTTTTTATTTGGACTTTGTGTCTCCTTTCTTGTGTATTTTCTGTAGGACCTTTTCGACGTTTTCATTTTCCTCCTAACGTCTGTTTTCACTGTTGCGTTTGCGTATCTGCTGCCTAGCGTTTTCTTCCTCCATGGTCAGCCATGGGACGATTTCACCGTCCTGGATATAGTACTCGAAGTTGGCCTCACAGTTGTAGTGTACTACTGGGTATACCATCGGTTTCCCCCGGAGTTTTTTAGGCTTCTTCTTTTCTTTTTCTTTCCAGCGCCTTCTGAATTCCTCGCGCTTGAGTTCCTCCTTGTCGACTGGGTATTCTGTGCCTCCTTCAGAGATCCGACGGTATAGTAGTTCCCTCTTGGGCGTTGTGGTTGGGCTGCTGGCTTTAGCTTGCTGTTCAGACTCGGTCTCTTGGGTTTCTTCTTGCGGTTTTGTGGCTTCTGTTGGTTTGTTTTGAAAGAGTTCCATTTCAGCTCTATGCAGTTCTCTTTCGGTCTTGATCATTTGTAGGATTTCTTCGTTCTTCCTTCTTCATCTCAGCCATGCGCTGAATCTCTTGTTTGATGTTGAGCTGGATTTCTTTCATGTCGGCCAGCAGCTTCTCATTATCGCTGGTCTGAGTCGTCGTCAGCAGTGCCTTGACTTGCTTCTTCAACTCGTCTATCTGCTTTTGAAGTTGATCTCTTTCAGCTTGTGCTATACCCGTGGCTGTCTCGTCCCTCCGCATTGCTTTCTTGAATGGTGTCTTTGTGATGGTGGCGATCTTTAAGACGTCTCTGTGTCTTTGCAGGTACGGACAGCCCAGGTATCTTGCTCCATGTTTGCCCAGGCAGTTGGACGCACTTTATTTTGTTGTTGGGTGCTCGGAAGTCCGTGTCCAGCTTGGCCAGCGGACACTCCTTGAAGGCGTGGTGATCGGCGCAGTATCGACAGATTTCCGTCTTACTGCGACATGTTGCTCTGCTGTGGCCGGCCCTCTGGCATCTTGAACATTGATTGACTCTTGGGATGAATCTCTCTGGTTGCTGCATTCTCTTGTTGAATGATACTGTGATCGGCATTTCGCTGCCCTCCGACGTCACTACTGCTAAGGTTGTGGGTATCTTGGAGTAGGTGAGAAGCCGCTCCGCCTTCAAGAATCGGATGTGAAGATTCTCTTCACATAGCTGCTTCATGATTTCTTCATCTGTCATCTCCACAGGAATTCGCTTGACAACCCATCGGACTGTTTTTGAGTCGGTGTTTCCGACTCTGGTGTCTTTCTCCTCTTTCTTCTCTGCTGTCTTGGTTCTTGACTGTGTTGGGCTGTCAATCTTCACCCTCGTATTAGTTTCAGTAATAGCTGTAGTATCAGGCTCTTTGATGCAGGTAGCATGTGGGCCCTCGACGTTCTTCTTCTTGTTGTCGGCTCCCACGCTGCACATCTTGGCAACAGCGTGTTTCTTGTTGTTGGACTTTCCACGTGACATTTTCCCGCTGATCAGGCTTCTTGACAGAATAATGCGACTTGACTTGTTAGCGCTCGCAGTGCGAATGATAATATATATATATATATATATATATATATATATATATATATATATATATATATATATATATATCTTATATATAAAAGGCGATCTCCGTCTGTATGTCTGTCTGTATGTCCCTATGTCCTTTATGCGCTCGCGAACGGCCCATCCGATTGAGATCAAATTTTCTACACGTCTTCCTTTCATTCCAGCGCAGTCAACTGTCATATCTTTTTAGTGTGAAATCGGCTGCTTACCCAATATTATTTCATTTTCCATTTTTCATTATACTTTAATATATCTCAGGGGACCTAACTCTGTAAAAGTTATTTCAAGGGGCATAACTTTTCTGTATAACTTATAGTCATATTGTGGCATCGTTTTCAAAGATTTATAAACTCTTTGTCCATAGTTATATACCGGCATATGAGTTATAATAAATAATGATACAATCTGTAAGGCATTTTAAAAGTTTTCATAAAAATAATGCATAATGCATAACATTGTAACTCATCTTTTTTTGCTTAAAGAATAAATAAATAATAGTTACCTTACCTCTATCAAGTTTGAAGATTTTATATTTCTTTACACTGTCGCCAACTCTAAGAAGACATGGAACAACTTCAGCCATTATTAAATCTACAGGCATATGCGTTATATTCCTCCTCCTCCTCCTCCTCTCCCCTCCTCCACCTCCTACCCTCTTCCTCTTCTCCTCCCCTCCTCCCTCTCCCTACTCTATCCTCCACTTCTCTCTTTCTCCTCCTCCCTCCTCCTCCCTCTTCCTCCTCCCAGCTCCTACTCCTCCATTTTCTTCTTCTTCTGCTGCTGCTGCCGCTGCTCCATTTACCCAAGTTAATTGTTGGGGAAGATGTAAAGATCTTTCAAGTGCTCTTTCTAATGTTTTGTAAGTTGGTCTTCGTTTATCTAAGGTTATTCCTAACTGCAACCAATAAATTATTAGACAGACAGACAGACAGACAGACAGACAGACAGACAGACAGACAGACAGACAGACAGACAGACAGACAGACAGACAGACAGACAGACAGACAGACAGACAGACAGACAGACAGACAGACAGACAGTCTGGAACGGAAACTTATATGACTACTCATATGAATTAAATGAGATGCTCCCCATCAGGGGCTGGGCGAAGCCGGGCCGGATCAGACAGATAGACAGACAGACAGACAGACAGACAGATAGTCGGGAACGGGAACGGGAACTTATATGACAACTTATATGAATTAAATGAGATGCTCCACACCAGGAGCTGGGCGATGCCGGGCCGGGTCAGACAGACAGACAGACAGACAGATAGACAGACAGACAGACAGACAGACAGACAGACAGACAGACAGACAGACAGACAGACAGACAGACAGACAGACAGACAGTCGGTAACGGGAACGGGAACTTATATGACTACTTATATGAATTAAATGAAATGCTCCCCACCACGAGTTGGGCGAAGCCGGGCCGGGTCAGCTAGTATATATATATATATATATATATATATATATATATATATATATATATATCTATATATATTATATATATATATATATATATATATATATATATATATATATATATTCCGGCTGCCTGGCCGAGGGGTTAGCAGCTTTCTCCGTTAACCCCGAATACTCTCGTGGTCGCCGTGAGCGCACGAGAATTAGAAGTGATCGAGTCTCGCCAGTGACTTATGAGAGTATGGAGCCGGTCGCTCAGAAAGTCGTGGCGTGCTGATGAGCGTAATCTAGCCTAGGAATCAACATACAGCTAAAAGATGCTGGTGTTGACCGCAATATCCTGAAACAGGATGGAAACGCGGGGAAAAAAAACAATATATATATATATATATATATATATATATTATATATATATATATATATATTATATATATATATATATATATCGGTAACTTCTTTATTTTAAACAAATTATATTCAAACGAGTTATGGTTATTTGTTGTTCTTTTTTAAGTCGCACATCCCTTATAGGACGTTGCAGTCAACACCAGCATTTGTCATCTGTTGTTGATGTTCTTGGCAAGATTACGCTCAGTAGTTTAGTTATGGATATACTACATTAAAAAGCACTCGCCTTAGTTTAAAGAAACCATGGGACATAACTACTAAACAGTTCTAAGTAACGTTACTCAAATAAAAATGCATTTATGTTGTTATTAAATAATGACATAAAGTGTTCTAAGCATTTTTTTAATTTTATGAAATTTACTCGCAATAGTCTTGTTGAAGTGCAAGGTAAAAATTAATCTATCTTTTAGAAACTTCTAAGAATAATTACATCATTTTGTAAATATTATAATTTTATAACCCATTTGTGTGTTTCCTATTCTTATTACATTATCTGTTTTATATAATTTAATGTAATGTATTTTGAATGGTGGTTTGAATATAATTTTTGTCCGGTCTGTGAAAGGCCAAGAAAAGAGTATGGTTGGATTAATGTGTGTGTGTTGTTTTTTTTAAATTCGCATATGCTTTACAGGACATTGCTGTCAACCGCAGCATCTTTCAGCTGTCTGTTGATTTCTTGGCAACATTACGCTCAGTAGTTTGCCATTGCTTTCTCAATTATCCCGCAAGTCACCAGCGTGGGTAGAACCGCTTCCAGTTCTCGCCCGCTGTGAGACTCTTCGTGATAAACGGGATTACGGAGAAAGTGGTGTAACCCATCGGCCAGAGAGACCGGCGGATTAATGTGTCCATAACAGAAACGGGGACATAATGGGTCTGCTCTGGTCTCTATGGAACCGCGAGCCCTTAAACAATAATTAAATTAAATTAAACGGTGTGAGTGCTGGTCGTTAAGAAAGCAATCGCAAACTTATGAACATAAGCAGGCAAACTATTTTAGGGTATGAATGAGACGTCCTGTAATGGATATGGAACTAATTAACCTAATACGTTTCAGGGATTAGTAATTTCGTACAAAGCACTGTAGAAAGATGCTGTTCCTTTTTGTTGAATTCCGTTTTCCACCATTCTCTAGCTTTGAATTCGAGCGTTGTTCACACACATGCGACTACTACTACTGGTTGATACTACTAGTGAGTGCACAGTACTTATTTGTTTTGCCTTGTGGGTTAGCTTTTCCCATGTGTCCGCCTCCTTCAGGCGAACCCAATCTGACTTTTGAGGTACTTGTAATTCACGTCTCCAAGTCAAGGACAAGAAGTCAACATTTAAGTGCAACTCACCTGCATGCGGAACGAACCCCCTACCGCGGTCATCGGAGAGAGGTTAAGTCTACTACCGTTAATTTCCGTGAATTTTGAGAATATACTGATAGCGTGAGAAGCTAATTTCATTTTATTGTTAAACTTCATCCTCTCAGACTTGAACACCCTGATGCCGTATCATCACTGATAGCATGTACACACGATAATGGTAGTCAATAGAAGTGAATTATTCTCATGATTGCAGCCGCGCCATTTCTCGTGTGTACTGGGAGTCGGTAAGTCAAAGTAAAGGGAACTTGTACACACCTTAAGGCGTACTGGGCATATCCGATCCGATCTGTAGAAAAAAAAACTGTCCACCTAGTTCAACCAGCCTCAGTGGCGTTGGTTATAGTTATGATGGTTCACAGCGTGTGTCTAGTTTCTATCGTTTTCTGTGTCAGTGTTAGATGACTTTTCTAATTCGAAGTGTTTGTGTCTGTGACGTCAGTAGGGGGATTGGCCGGTGGGTACTCCTTTGTGTCAGTTTCTTCCTATTTTTCCGTTCGTCAGTGAAGGCTCCTGGCTCGTCTGATTATGAGGACTCTTTATTTACTTTTTTAAAAGCTGTATTTCTTTAAGCTTCTTTGAATACTTTGGAGTACTCTTTTACGCTCATGTCACTTATAGATATGTAGGATTTCTCCTCTATGCTTTCATCAGATTTCTGGTAGGATACTGGTTTCTCCTTGAGTTTCCTGGACGTCGTGGGGGGATCGCTGGTCTTGGTTTGAGGTTTCTGGCCGGTCTTTGGTTTGGCTTTCAGCCTGCGGATTCTATGTGGTCTTATAATTGTTTTCCGCTGGCTTGTTTTGGGAAAGTTCGCTTTTGGCTTTCAGTAGTTCTCTCTCTCTCTCTCTCTCTCTCTCTCTCTCTCTCTCTCTCTCTCTCTCTCTCTCTCTCTCTCTCTCTCTCTCTCTCTCTCTCTCTCCGTTTTTATTGCTAGCAGAATTTCTTCGTTCTCTTTCATCATCTGGGCCATGCATTCCACCGCTTGCTGGATGTTGGTGTTGCGCTGGATTTCCTTCATCTCATCCAGTAGTTTTTCTTTGTCGCTGGTTGGTGTCGGTGTCAGGCGTGCCTTGATTTGTTTCTTCAGCTCGTCAATCTGGCCTTGGAGCTGAGATTTTTCAGCCTCTGAGATGTATGTGGCTGTCTCCTACCTCCGCATTGCTTCCTTGTATGGTGTCTTTGTCTTTATGGCGGTCTTTGTGTCTTTGGAGCTACGGGCAGCCCAGGTATCTTGCTCCGTGCTTGCCAAGGCAGTTGGCTCACTTTCTCTTCTGAAGCTTTCGGAAGTCCTTGTCCTGTTTGACCAGCCGACAATCCTTGAAGGCGTGATGTTCTGCGCAGTATCGACATATCTCTGTCTTGCTGTGACATTTTGTTCTGCTGTGGCCGGCCCTCTGGCACCTTGAGCATTGTGTGATTCTCGGGATGATTCGTTCAGACTGTTGAACTTTCTTGTTCATCGACACTTTGATAGGCATCTCGCTCCCCTCTGTTGTCACCACCGCTAGAGTTGTAGGAATGTTAGAGTAGGCAAGAAGCCTTCAGGATTCGGATGTGAAGATTTTTCTGTTGTAGCTGTTTCTTCTTCGACGTCAGCCGCGGAATATCTTCAAGTAAGACCGAGTTGCTTTAATTTCTATTATATGAGGCGTTGGTCCATCAGAAACTATTGAATTAAAAATTGTCTTATAAAATCACGAACAGCCAATAAATGCCGAGGTCGAGGCAAGGTCTTGTAAGAGTACATACATCTGCCCTGGATGTTTCATTATGCTTTAAAATCTTCCTCTCATTAATATTGTTTATGAAACATGGTGTAAAGAGGGGGGGGGGGGCGGAGATGCCAATTTAATATTATCAGAGTGTTGAGATTGAGTCAGTTTGTCGATTTTTGTATTTATGTATTAGTATAATTCCCCCACCCCCAACCCCGTCCTTTAACAGAGCGACAAGACACAAAAGCAACTGCATGCAACTGAGTGGAGGCCAAGCAGTAGTTAGTTGAGAATGTCCAAGTTTATTGCCAGAGTTGTCATCTGGTATCAAAATAAATACATAGAGTACAAATGCAGACCACGTCCTGTTGGCAAGAGATCTTGGTGGTCACTAATATGGTTTCTGCCCCGCTACCCCTACGTCAGCGCGTGAGCGTCCCTAACTACCTAACTACTGGGTGCTCAGGCGTGCATCAACTACTAGACCCTTTCCCTTTTGCACGCCATGCCACCTAACCAAACCTCATAACAGATCCATTCTGTTATACTCTTTATGAATACCATGTGACCAACTTCTCTACACACATGTCACAGTGTAGGGCTGGATTATAGCAATGTAACTAAGTACGACCTGTGTTAGGGGTCAGAGTTCATCAACAAAACAAACATCTATTGGTTTGAATGTTTCAATGTTTATGTACGTGACTGAGTATTGCTCCGATGACTCAACATAATGAGGCAGCATACACGAGGTCTTTAACCTTTCAAGCTGTGACCGCCTGGTCCGTGATAATATTTAAAAAATAAATGCTTGCATATCCTTTACAGGACATCGCTGTCAACATCAGCATCTTTCAGTAGCTTTGTTGATCTCTTTGGCAAGATTACGCTTAGTAGTTTGCCATTGCTTTCTGAGCGGCCGTCTCATTATCCCGCAAGTCACGAGCGTGGGTAGAACCATGATAATATAGCAGTGAACAATTATGTTCTTGTCTCACTGCATGACGTAGTTGTTCCTTGTATCACAGTGTGATGAGGTAGTTTCCTGTCTCACTGTGTGATGTAGTTGTTTCTGTTCTCAGTGTGTGATGTGGTAGATTCTTGTCTGCCTGTATGAAGTAGTTGTCTCCCGTATGCCTGTATGATGTAGTTGTTTCTTGCATGCCAGTGAGATGTAATTGTTTCTTGTATGTCTGTGTGCCTCTTCTGTTTCTTGGATGTCTGTATGGCTCTGCTGTTTATCGGATGTATGTTTGTTCCATTTCTCAGCGATGCGTTTGAACTCCCAGCACAAAGAATGTCCATCCTAGAAATGAATGCCGACTGTTTATTCTTTCGAGACCGAAAGTAAACACAAAAACCAACAATGTGTCTCAATCCAATTGCAACTAAGAATATTAAAGAAACACCCCCCCCCCCCCCAACGCCCCTTTCCGTAAATAATATTGATGAGACGGAGATTTTAAAGCATAATTGAAAATTAACTCAGTTGTATGTCCTCTTATAGGACGTTGCCTCAACCTCGGCATTAATTGGCTGTTGGTGATTTACTATACAATAAAAAAGTTTTTTTGGGACGCAGAGGTGTTTCCAAGGCACCAGGGCCGGGTTATATACTGGCAAGACCTATTAACGCGTCCTCGTCGAGCGTCCTGGGCAACAGGTCCCTTCGGGGTCCTGGCTAAAGTCAGTAGGATCCCCGATTCCTCCGAAGTCGGAGAGTGTCTGCCTGTACGGCGAGGAACCACCAGTCTGCACACCAATAAGCCAGACATGGGACAACGGATACTCACGCAAAACTCAGGTCCTGTATGACATCACACTGATGTTGGACAACAGGATGCCTTCATCTGACATACAGGACTTCGCGTTGGAGCTCAAGCCAACGAACACAAGCAAGCAAGCAAGCAAAGGTTTTTTTTTTTTTTTTGCTAAAGGCTAGCGAATGCGGTTCGTGAATCGGGTACCAGGCATTCGAAGCTCAGCTGCGACCGATTTGTGCAGCAGACCGTGTCACGTTGTGTTATAATGTCCTGGTATGGGAGCCGGTCGTTCAGAAAGCAATGGCAAACTAATGAATGTAATACTTGCTTAGTACATCAACAGCAGCTGAAAATTGCTGGTGTTGACCGCAACGTCCCGTAAGGGATAGCAACAACAGAAAAAAGTCATAGCTTTCTGAACTACAAACATCTCATATAATATAAATCAACGCAAAGGGCTCTATTAAAGACGCCAGTGGCTGACGTCGAATCATCGACTCGGTATGTCGGGGGAATTGTGAAACTGCTCGTCTCCCTTCCCTCAAGCCATAGCGCCGGTTATAATGAAACAACCACTCACAAAGGTTGACCATCTTAACTTAAAAAAATACACATTAATCTTGGTGGAAAGCCTGAATTTAAAGGCCGGGTTTAAAATTCGATTTTTAAACATTCCTTTATGTTTGTAAGATTACATTGCTGAGGGACATATTTACGAGTATCTTTATTATTTCAAACTGTTGTCTGATTATTGCTCTTTTCTTGAATAGTTTTTAAGACTTGATGTTTTTATAATGGTTTATTTACATATCTCATAGACACACCTGTTTATAGTTTGTTAAAGCTTGGGCCTTTGTGATGAACATTGGTCAGTTAGTAGCCATTAGTTACTTAATTAAGAAATCAAAACAAATTATGCCCCACAGAATCATGTCACCCATTTTGTTCTTGTTTTTGTATCATTAACATCATCATAGAGGAGGCGTGGCTGATAGGTTTAACGATTTGAAACTTTCTCGTCTGATGAGGACGTGGTGGGTTCGTTCCACACGCCAATCAGTTGGACTTTAATGCTGACTTTTCGCTTAGACTGCAATGGCAAACTACTGTGCGTAAAATTGATTAGTCAAGCACACACAGCCAATAAGGACTGGGAGTGATTGCAACGTCTTGTAACGAACAAGCCATTTTCTTTTCATAATCATCACTATCATCATCAAGTGCCTTGCCAAGCGTCTTGGTATATCAAACATCTCCACAGTTTGCAATCTCAAATATAATGAATCAATCCCTGGGTGACTAGCTGTCCATGTCACGATGCCGGATGTGACATTTGACATTTCTTCACTGGTGATTGTGGTGTTTGGTTAACATTATCAGCCGTTATAGTTAGGCTCTCGCCCGCGGCCTAGTTATTATGGGCTCCATTCCGCACCAAGAAGAACTTTTTGTTTTAAAAAATCGACAAGGGTTGCCAGGACAGTCAAGTCTAAGCTAGGAACCTGGACAGATCTTGGGGAATTGAAGGTGGCCGGCGGGATATTAACCACATCACCTACCTTGTGTCAATGGTCGATATAAATATGGATGTGGCACCATATGCCCAATACACCTTAAAGGTGTGCACGAGTACCCTTTACTTTGACTTACCAACCCCCAGCACACACGAGACATGGCGAGGCTGCAGTTACGAGAATAGCTCCTATTGACTACCATTATCGTATGTACATTCTATCAGTGATGACACGGCATCATGTGTTTACATCTGAAAGGATGAAGCTTAACATTAATTTATTCAGTAGCATGTCCTCTGATGAATTTCGCTCCCATAACAACCTTCCGAAAAACTTCTTGGTCATAAGTAATATGTCGCACGACCCATACAACCATCTGGAGATCATCTGACACATCCTGCACCCACTTTCTCTTAGGCCTTTCCTCTTCTTCTCTCCCTGGGCATGTACCCCTCCAAGATTGCTCTCTGCAAACTTTCATGGCATTTTAAGTATCCACAATGGTTCAATTTTCTTTGTTTACCGTCGACAGTAGCCAAACTTCTTCAATATTCATTTCTTATGGTACAGATCAGTGGTTCCCAAGATTTTCAAGCAGAGAGCCATATCTACTATCTTCGGTAGTTAAGCGGGACACAAGGTTATAAAATTATAAAAGTCGTGCAACATCATTATTACCTTTCTTAACAAAATTCTACAACTTTAAAGGCAGTCAGTGTCAGTACTACACTGCGGTCATTTTTTTTTTTGGGGGGGGGGGGGGGGGGGGGGGGGGGGGTTTAAAGCAAGAGTCACTTAACAATAAATGTTAAATTAGTTCCGAAAATCGCTATTAATGTAATCAATTTACAATTGTAACTGTTCTTCATAACCAGTTACTTACGAGCGCATTCTTGAAATTATTAAACTATATTATATTAAATAACGAGGCCTTGCGTGCCACTCTCTGACACAAGTAGCCCGCGGGCCGTGGTTAGGGAACCTCTGGTATAGATGTATTTGTTCGTTTCTGTATCCAAAATATTCTTAGACTCCATCTATAACATTTATATTAAAAGACATGTATGCACAGTTCAGCTTGTTTAATAAGTGTTGAGGTCTCACAGGCGTATGTTGCAAGGGGAAAGATGCTTGCTCTTAAAAATCTAATTTGTGTAGTTCTATATGTCCCACTCCACAATTTATTTAGTTGTTTTACTTTCTGAAGCGAAATAGCTATTCGTCTTTTAATTTCCTTCGTTATGTCACCATTGTTGGTAATTAATGACACAATATATTCGACATTTTCCACCACCTTCAATTATTTCGCATTAACATATATTTCTTTCTCCATATAAGTTTTATCTGTATGCATTATCATTGTTTTTGCAATATTAAGATATGAATTATGATTTTCAATAATCGTTTCGGTTGAGTTTATTAATTTCTCTATGCCATTCTGTAATGTGGATAGAACACTGTATCATCAGCAAATCGACTCTCTGGTATTTCATTACCACCGATATATAGGTCATCATATTGCTCCTTGGTTATATCATCTCTTAATGAAGTTAACAATGGAATGCAATTAGATATTAGCAATTGAATGAAATTAGCTTCTCACTCTGTCAATAAATTCCTCGTAATCCACGGAATTTAGCGGAAGTCGACTTGACGAAAGAGTGTTATGCGCTCGCTCATAAAATCTCTCCGGTGACCGTGGTATGGGGTCCTTTCCGTAAGCTGTAAGTTGGACTTAACCGTTGACTTCTGGTCATTAACTTGGAGACGTGAATTATAAGTACCTCAAAAGTCAGAGTGGGTTCTTAATGTTTGTAGTTTCATGTAAGTCTTGTAGTGCTAGACCTCCTTGTCTCTTGTATTGTATTAGTGTTTTGGTGTTGTATATTTTGTATTGTGTCTCATGATTTTGTTTATGTCTGTTTTGGGGGATCTAACACTGTAGCTAAATATATTATCTTAGGAATGGTGGATGTGTTTACAACTGTGCTTCTTCCAAAATGTGTCTTGTATTTGTAGCTATGTATCATGTCTGTGATGTGTTTTGTCAGTGAATGTCATCTTTCTGTGTGTGTTTTTCCGCATCACATCTCATCTAATCTCATTTCATCATGTTCCTCTTGTACCTTGCGGTGTCGAGGTGAAGTATAAACAGCGGGAGAGTGCCCGCTTATGGGCTTCATATATTGATATTCCCATGGACTCTGTTATTCCCTGCGTCCATCTTTTACGTGGTCGGCCTCTTCCTCTGCTTCCCTCTGGTCTGTACATCATTGTTTGTTGTGGTATACAGTTAGTTGGTAACCTACTTGCATGGCCAAACCATTTGACTTGCTGCTTTCTAATAAAATCTAGTGCTGCTATAACCCCCACTTTAGTCCTGATTTCTTCATTTATGATCTTATCTCTTCTTGATACATTGAGTATTCTAGTGTTTTTCCGCGACCGTATGAAAATGTAATGTCACATATTTTCATATTGTAAGTAACTATTGTACCTTGGATGGGTTTAATTTTAAGAAACATTTGAATTTTGGCCTTTTACAGACCGGACAAAAATATATAATTGGATTTCGTTTATTCCCCATCATTGCTGGGAATACAACACTTGATGGACAACAATTCAGAGGGAACAAAACATTAGGTTACAAAATTGTAAAACATACAAAATAAGGCAGTTATTATAATGTGAGCATAGACACATTTTATTTATTAATTTAAATTCTTTAAATATTTGATAGTTTATATAACAATTCAAGAAAATATTTGAAAAATATTTACCATTATTTAATTAAAATGTATATTTATTTTTTCTTTGAGAAATGTCACTTAAACAACTGTTTGGTAGTTATGTCCCATTGCATCTTTTGTTATAGGTGTTTGCCTTTTAATGTAGCATATCCATAACTCGTTTGAACAGAATATTGTTTTATAAAAGTAGTTACCAATGTGTGTGTGTGTGTGTGTGTGTGTGTGTGTGTGTGTGTGTGTGTGTGTGTGTATACTAGTCAGGTCTTCTAGTCAGATATGACTGAGCTACCGTATGGCAGTAGACGGTACTACCTGCTTTCTGTTAGCGCCGAATGTTGGGCGGCGCTTACAAAACCCGCACCCCACAGTGTGCCAACGGCTTCGGGCGGAAGAGCACAACTGGGTGGGTACAAGCCTGATCCTGGTGCGAGGAAATGCAATCTAAAGACAAAATGTCTTGGCAGGGCAGACCAGGCCCTAAGTCTTGGTTGGCAGCTGATCTAGGATCGAAGCTCCGATAGGCGGACAGTTAGAGCATTGCTTTGCTGATCCAGCAGCTTCTGCAGCTTGTCTTGTTCCAGATGTAAGGTGTTACCTTTCCTCTGGGGTGAACTAGGCAGACCGAGAGAGGGATCATGCTGCATGGGCAACACATGGTCTCTATATTTTAGCCCAGTATTTGTGCTATGGAGATTCAATAACTCCATCCCTGATCTTAACCGGTCTCGAATCAAAGCGAGAGACAACATTTACGGGTTATAAGTCCTTGTCAATTGATGTAGAGCCACACTCGCCACCGCCATCGGTCGTAGTTATTATGCTTTTTTAAAGCACAATGTGCCAAACCATTGCCTGTAAAGACGGAAAGGTGCCAATGATATGTATATATATGTTCTTTTGTTGTCAAATAATTGTTTCATAAGAGATGTTGAATGAAAGAATGTATGAGAGGAAATAGAGAAGAATGGCAGAATGTCAGACGGGCCTGCGTGCCCAATTCTTAACCCTTTGAAAATAAAGATTTTTGTTGGTTCGTTCGTTCGTTCGTTCGTGATACGGATCATTCTTTGGTTGTTGCAAAGGTTAGACTGAGGCCAAAGAGAATCTATACAGCTAAACACATCTCTAGCCCCAGGATTAATATTATTAACACTCACGATTCTGAAAAGTTCTTTCAGTTTCAACAGCAACTTGGAGACGCTTTCACTAATACACCAGAAAATTGTACAGTAAGTGAAAAGTGGGGTCAACTAAAGGAAACTCTTTATAAAACTGCCGTAGGGGTTTACGGAATTGTGGATCATAAGAGGCAAGATTGGTTTGCGGCAAACAGCCAGATTCTGCAGCGCTTGATTAATAAGAAGACGATAGTTCTCTAAAGAAACAAGTAAAGATCAACGCGTATCATTCTGAGTGAGCTAAAGCAAGATAGGAAGGCTGTGCAAAAGGCTGTCAGGCAGTGTGCAAATGATTATTGGATCAAGTCATGTGAGTCCTTTCAAATCGCAAGTGATAAGGGAAACATCAGAAGAATGTATGAAGGAATAAAATAAGCCTGTGGTCCAATGATGAAAGGAAGTGCACCATTGAAAACTTTGATTGGAGAAATCATAACTGATAAGAAACAGCAGATGGACAGATGGGTAGAGCACTATTTGGAGCTTTACTCAAGTGAGACCAAACTAGCGGATGACACCCTCAACGCCATAGAGGCTTTACCAACTCTTGACTACCTGGACACACTTCCCATCATAACAGAAGTTAAGTGTGCTATAAATGAACTTGCATCTGGCAAGGCTCCAGGTAAGGATGGGATTCCAATAGAGGTTATCAGGAGTGGGCAAGACAAACTCACTCTACAGATCCACCAGATAATAGAGCTATGCTGGCGAGTAGGACAAGTCCCACAAGATTTCAAAGACTCAAGCATCATAACACTGTACTAAGAACAAGGGCGATCGGAGCGACTGCAACAACTATAGGGCCACTCACTTCTGAGTATTGTTGGAAAAGTATTTTGTCAGAATTGTTCTGTGCAGACTTCAAGTCCTAGGAGATCAAGTCTACCCCGAATTACAGTGTGGCTTTCGATAAAACCGGTCTACCATTGATATAATATTCTCATTGCGACAAATGCAAGAAAAATGCCGTGAACAGAATCAACCACTGTTTATTGCTTTCATCGACCTCACAAAGGCATTTGATTTGGTCAGTCGACGACCCACTCTGAGGAATAATTACGATGTCTACTATCTGCATTCTCCAATGCTTGTTCTGAATTTGGTTAAACAATTAGCAAAAAGAAGACAGATTATGTCACAAGGTGCACATGGGGCACCATCAATTTTTATTGACGACGCCGAACTAGAGATGGTAGACCATTTTACATATCTAGGATCAGTGGTAAATAGCAAATTATCCCTAGATCAGGACATCAACATCCGGATTGGTAAGGCAGCAACAGCAATGAACAGGTTAAGAAAAAGATTCTGGGAGAACAGGAAGCTTACTGCCAAAACAAAAGTCCTTGTCTATCAAGCCTGTGTCGTCCTTAGTACTCTT
This sequence comes from Cepaea nemoralis, assembly GCA_014155875.1. NCBI lineage: Eukaryota > Metazoa > Mollusca > Gastropoda > Stylommatophora > Helicidae > Cepaea > Cepaea nemoralis. Next base: position 129,504 of record JACEFZ010006604.1, on the reverse strand, counting down.
CTTTATGGCAGTGAAACCTGGACAACTTATTCACACCAAGAGAAACGTTTAAACAGCTTTCATATGCGGTGTCTGCAAAGAATTCTTGGTATTAAGTGGCAAGACAAAATCACAAATACTGAAGTATTGGAAAGACCAGGTTGTGTGACGGTTTATTCCATGCTCAGTCTTCGTAGACTTAGATGGATAGGACATCTTAGGAGGATGGATGATGGTAGAATACCAAAGGACATCTTTTTTGGTGAATTACAGATGGGTAAGAGATCTCAGGGTCGGCCGCTACTACGATACAAAGATGTGTGTAAGTAGGACATGATTGATACAGGCATTGATAATGCACATTGGGAGCAAGTCGCCACTGAACGTGTTGCATGGAGGGCAAACATCAGAAATGGAATAAAGACAAAGGAGAAAATTATTGCAGATAAGTCACACACCGAGCGTGTGAGACGTAAGATGGTGCATGATGGTGGAAATGACCACGTGTTCACATGCACCCACTATGGACGAACATTTACAGCGCGAATTGGCCTTATCAGTCACATTCGCTACCGCCATGAGTAAACGTTATGACTGTTTGAAGCACAAACTATCGTCTGTCAAGATGGCAAGGTGCAAATGAATATGTGTGTGTGTGTGTGTGTGTGTGTGTGTGTGTGTGTGTGTGTGTGTGTGTGTGTGTGTATGCAGATTTACCAGCTAATATAGCTAGGCTGGCGAAAGGAGCAAGTTCCGCGGTATTTCAAAGAATCAAGCATCATAACACTGTTCAAGAACAAGGAAACAAGGATGTCGGAGTGACTATAACAACAAAAGGGGTGTCTAACTTCCTCGTAGCGTTAGGACAGTTATCAGTTATCAGTTATCAGTTATCAGTTGGGGCATCTTCATTGCACTCCGGGCAGGTCCATAGGTGCTCAGATCCTTCCCCCACCCCCCAATATATGCATCAGCGTTCGGTGGCTAATAGTGCCAGTTCTGTGTTTGTTATCGAGGCACCTCGTTTTCCCGATGTACCTCTCGTGTCTGACCGTGCCGATTCTTACTCCCAAGTCTTTCATCATGGACAGCGATGTGGATTCACTGACGTCAAAGTCCTCTGTTCTCGACATGTCTTTAAGGACGTTAATAATATCGGCACTATCCATGAGCTGGCCATCTGCCGGGGTTGCAGAGCCAGCTAGTTTATCAGCTCGTTCATTTCCCTCGACTCCCGCATATCCCGGGACGAAGATGAAGGTGACTTTACGGACTACAGACTTCCTCAGCGACACGGTCCACTGTCTACGTACAGATCCAGCTTCGACCTTCCTAATCATGCTCATTGAATCACTTAGTTCACACGTTTGTGTAATGCTGTGATTCTAGCCATAGGAAAGCCTGTGTTACTGCCATCACCTCCATCGTCATGCTGCTCGTGGGCATAGTGTGGGCACCACTGGATTCTTGAACGGTTCGGCCCGTTGAACGGGCTGTAAATGCCCATGCACTTCTCTGCTTCTTTAAAACAGATCCATCTGTATAGATGAGCATTTCGGGGCTGTCTGAGTGTTCATTGATGAGCGCGTTGACTTCGCCATTAACAATGACAGGGTTCTATTCTCTGCACCGTCTGTGAAGTGTGATAATGCAGGACAAGGTGCACTTAAAAGCTGGAGGCACAGACACCCATTCTTTGCCGTGTTTGATAATGGTAGGACTGCGGACCTGTCTGATGATATCATCTGCCCGACCCATCCATGATGTGCCCCTCTTTAGCCTGTTGACCTTTTCTCTGAATATATCTTCATGCAGAGGGTGCTGCTATTCCGCACTTATTTGTAAGTATGCATGAGCTCTCCAGATCTTGATCCTGTGGTTCATTGTCTGGAAGTCAAGGAGGTATCTCATCGCTACACAGCTTATGTCTCTCGTGCAGCCCAAAATGATGCGCATGGCTTCCTTTTGTACCTTTTCAAATCTTTCAATCTGTGAAGGGCTGACAGTAAGGATGGCCAGGGCATACTCGATGGGTGAAAACACCAGTCCTTGGAACAGATGTATTAGCAATCTTTGCTCGATATTGGTAGTCGACATGACTCTCATTGCTGACAAACCTTTTTACACCAAGATATGTCATCGATTGGGTTCTACTCAAAATGCACCCCTCCATTCTCTCCGCCGGCAGGTCTGTGTTCTCAATATGGTTGTTTAGGGAGAACCATGTGTGACGTATGTGTATCATCCTGCAGTCTTTTCCAGCAGACGTTACTATACGCGCTACCTGAAAAGTAGAGGCTATTAAAAATTCCGACGGGAGAATTAACGAACTTAACTTTTGTTTGAAATAAGGCCATTGATTGGCTGAGCCCGGACAACAAAGGGCTTTAGGAGACAAAGGAAAAGCTAGTCTCGCCATGTTTTGTTCTACATAGTAGTCACACATTAGTTCGGTGTGGCTTAATTTAACAGCCCACTTATTCTCTGCGATTTGGGGTGAGCATAAATGTATCATGTTATGTATTAGGATAAATGCTTTGATGCAACTAATATCATGATTGAAGTTGTGTGTGAAAAATATGAGAATCACTTTTCATTGAAAAGTTGGTTTGATTCACACAGTCTGATCTATCGCCGTGTTGTCCAGTCAGCTTTCATAAGGGTTACAATGTAATCTGGCTATGAGTCACCTTTCTGATACGCTTTTGTGAACCTATTTAATTCCTAAATGCTAAACTTTCACAACTTGTCTTTGTGTTATAAAATGTTTTTTTTCCCAGATGCTTATCTTGTATTTCTGCTCTTATGATGGAGAAATATTACTATCTGTGTACAACTTTAATAGTTTGTTAGATAGAGAGAGAGATATTCTCGCTTGACTTTTTCATGCACTTAGGAGTTAATCTTATGTTTACTTTGTTGTAAATACACAGAGGTGTGATTGTCTTGTAGTCTTTTTCATAAATGATGTTATGGGATTGTCATTTAGTATGATATATAATCTAAGTGAGTGGGAAATTACATCAGGCTCTTGTGTTTTGGTTGAGATGTTGGGTAATACCCACCAGAGGGTTCATACCATGTTTAGTAAAAAGGTTACAAGTTTTTCTGTATTCGTTATATGTATATTCTATTCATGATGTTACTGCTGGAGTAAACATAACTTCACCCCAGTGGGGACAAGGGGACAAACACATGATGAGGATGATGCAAGAGGAGAGGACTGATCTGGTAGCTAGCCTTCTGCCATTTGTCAGTGGTACTTACATAATGCTGTTTGTAACTATGGAAAGGAGATTTATAAATTGTTTACATGATTCCATTGTCTCAGGAACTTCGTCCATGGTGTGACAGCGATACTATCAAGATGTTTGGACGGATTAGGTGGTGCGTAACCCCTCAGGAAGCTCCAGTATCAGTCCAGAAGAGGTGTACCTATTGAGTAGATACCTCACTAACTTTTGAAGTGAGATCAAAACTCTACAGTAGGCTACAAGTGCTAGGCAACTAGAAATACCTTTCTTTCTTCTTCCATTTTGTTTCCTTTATTTTTATTATGATACATTGTTATCAGAATATATATTTTATTATGATACACTGTTATCAACGTTTGGGTTTATTACTAATGTATATCGACCCTGTTTTTTCTTCACTATATAGCGCTGGAGAGGCGGGTGGAGTATTGGAAATGGAGTTATAGTCAACATATTTGGATTTAGAGGCAGGAAACTGGGATATCAGCCTACCCCTAATATTCTACAGAGAGTGCTGGTTACTGCAACACACCCTGAACCTGAATGTCAATGCCTGGATAATTAAAGGACTTTGTCTATGCTGAAGTGGATTCCCTACCTCTGGGAACTTACAGACGGTGTTAATCTTTTCAATGTCTGCAAAGACATGAGGCATACCTGGCCTAAATGGTTCCAGCGTATACCCTCTTCTAAAAGTCACGGCCTGATTCCTCATTCAACAGTCATATACCAGAGGTCGTGGATAGTCTGGGGTTCACCCTCATTGAACAGTATGGATTTACCAACTGCTTTTGTGGACTCCCAGCTTCCTTTGAATCTTCTCATCCATCATATCCCTGACATGGACAATCAAGCACTGTACCAACTCCCGGTAAATCAAGTCGTGTATTTAGATGAAGAAAGAGATGCCTACATCTTAACTCAGAAAAGGGCTGGAGTATTTATGCCCAATTCAAGTTAGTTCTGTCAGGAAATACTATGGGTAATGTGATGTCCCTCCTCATTCAAAGATATACTGAAAGTGTTTGTGCCTGATCCTGATTGAATCAATCGCATGGACAACTGAAGTTTTATACAGGTTTGTTACTACACGCCGGAATGATTCAGACTTATACCTGTCTGATATACCCCGCCGGAATGCCCCTAGCCCAGTTACTTAGCAGCTGTGACTTGGTGGATTACAGTATATCCATGGTGGATTCATATGGATTACTCCTTCATGTTTAAGCCTTGGATATATGATCCGGAGGTGGAAGCTCCGTGTGTGTGTGTGCAATCCCCAATTTTCTGAAAAGGTGGATATCTATATACAGCAGCTGTTTTCCTGGATTATAGAGAGTGTGATTATGGCCATACTTTTTCTAGTGGATAATGAAGGAGAAGGAGTCATCATCAGACCCATAGGATAGATCTAGAGACAGATTAGATAGATTTCCTTTATCTATGTCTTTGTATGAATTATTTACTTTGTTTTTGTGTGTAACACATGTATTTGTTGTGAACCTTTTTTGGGGATATTTGGGGAAGTCTGTTCTGGTTGTATACTTTGTGTGCATTGCCTGAATATGATCACTTCTTTCATGTATGTCACCATAATTTAGCCAACAAGGTCTTGTCCAGGACCCAAATGTTTTCACAATACAGTTGTTTTTTTTAGTTTAACCAAGCTTTGAAGTTATTTCATTGTAAACATATTGTTCCAAAATTGATGTTTACCGTCCATGTATGGTTACTGTTGGTGTTTAACAATGGTTTTTCTCCAGCTGTTATGTTGTACATTGACTCATTGTAGTGTTTTTGTTTAACAGTGATTGTTCTCCAGCTGTTATGTAACACTGTGGATGTGCATGGCAGTGGATACTTGTCATTGTTTATATATCTATATGTGGGAGATTAAATGTTGGGCGGGGCACTTACACATAGACACACCTTCTGGGTAGAGTGATTAGTTACTCGATTGTCTGTGGTAGAACTTCCCGGATTTCCCAGCCTTCTATGGAAAACATTTCTTCTATAATAGTGTTGAACTTGCACCCTTTTCTGCCTTGTTCAATGCTTGGGGGTTTCACGAGCCAGTATATTATTTCCTACAGAGGGCGTGTTTGGGATTAAGACCCCATTCATACTGAATACCCCTAGCGAACTTGTCCTTATTCTCATTTATTATATTTACCACTCCACACCATGTAACCGATGCCTTTGCAGGTTGACAATGGCACTCGCATCCGCACACCATGAGGAAGTTCGATCTAGTTCGTCCCTGCATATAATTGGTAACCGCCTGTCTATCTCGACCCTGTCGATACGCGAGAATGTCATCAGCAAATGACAGTGTCCTACCCCTTCCGTCCAACTGTTGTTCAGTGATTGGCACCGTATACACGTTGAATAGTACTGGTGACAGTAGTGAACCCTGCGACAATCCTGGACATATCGTTATCGGCTCAGAAGACCAACTCCCGCATTTTAGCACCACCTTCCTTTGGAGCAGGACTGCAGCTATCCATCGTACAAGGTGAGGGGACACTTTCAGTCTCAGGAGGGCTTGCATCAAGTGCTCGAAGGATACTTTATTGTATGCTTCCTCTAAGTCTATGGCGGCCGCACATGTCACTTCTCTGACCTGAAATCCTTCGTAAACATCTTGAGCAAAGACTGCCGCATTCAGCCATTACTCTTTGTTACGTCTGTATCCTTTGTCGCTTGTCGTCCCGGGAGGAAAGTGGAATCAACAAGTACACCTTTAAGATCCTTATACTTGGGAATTATTGACAGACTTATGCCTACACTCCTCCGTTCTGTCTTCTACTCTCTCTCTCTCTCTCTCTCTCTCTCTCTCTCTCTCTCTCTCTCTCTCTCTCTCTCTCTCTCTCTCTTATTCCTTCATAACATACCTTGACAACAGTTTCCTCCAACAATGAATAAAATATTTATTGCTGAAAACTATGTCAGTTGTATGTATTGTATGTGTATATATATTTTGTAGTGTTTTCTATTGTGAGTGCGAGATAGGACTCTGAATGTCGATGCTCCGTATCACATCTCTCATCTGCATACGGCCATGCAACAAGACATCATATATATATATATATATATATATATATATATATATATATATATATATATATATATATATATATATATATATATATATATATAGACATTCTCACCCTGGATGTTCCGTTCCGCCTGAGTCTGGACGTAATCCAATCCTTAGAAAATGTTCAATGCGTCTCGATAAGTTTCTTAAGTAGACAGATTTCTCTCATCTGCATACGTTAATAAAATCCATCACTGAAAACACATCACCACTGTCCACCACTGTCTAGATCGCTATAAATGTTCTACACACTGTCTCCAGTTAGTAAAGTTTTATATTATTCCACAGTGCAAAGGTATGCAATTTTGTGTCGCTCTGCTTTCAGCAGTTTAACGTCTTTTCCATTTACTTTCTTTAATTGGATATTCTTTTATTTATCCAGAGTTCCTTTATTGGCGATTGGGTATCTCTTCTCACGATTAGAACATGTCTATGTTCTTAGTGGTTTTAGTGAGGTACTTTATTTTCGCACAAGTGAAGTTAATTTCTTTAATCTTCTCTGAACCTGTCAGGAGTTATCGTGGAACCTGTGGGTGATATATAACCATGTGATATTAGTCTGCTTCAGACTAATTCTTATGTGAGAGCATGTCTACCGGCCGTACTAAGACGCTTCCGAAAGATACTCTGACATAAGACAGATGAGTTCACTAAAATCTAAACGATTAGCTAAAAGAAGGAAATGGTAACAGCCAAGCACAGACACCTAGTTCCCTATGCTAGACTATTAAACTAAAGCTAGATTACCTTATATAATCTATGTTAGTCCATGAATCGAAATAGACAAGCACCGAAGCACCAATGTCCCATCGCCTTTAAACAATAAGGGACCTATATTTCTTTTCTAATTAAGGACGCATAAATCCATTCTCCGTCCAGTTTGGTAGCCCACTAACCACAAAAACGAGTTTACAACTATTTATACTCCGTTTCCAATTCTCCGTTCTCTTTTTGATGTTCATACATCAACCATCAAATTTGCCGTTTTCTTCACATCAAAAGTCTGTGAAGTCACGTATTCGCTCTTCTCCGCTCCGTCCCGTTCCTCCGCTGGGTCCCGTGTTCCCCACTCGTCGTACATCAATCAGTTCTAACTCTTTGATCACTGCCTTCGTGCTTTCCACAATCCGATCGTCTCCGTGTTGTTTTGTCCGGTGAAATCGGCAGTCAATGACCCCTGATAACAACTGTATTTGTCTTTTATAGCATTCGGTCAAAACCCTTCACTTTGTCCTCGCTCAAGACTGAAGTACTAGATTGTTATTCTGACTAAGTGTCAATAATTTTTCCATTCTCATACATTGCAAGTAATTTATTATATTAGTTTATCGGGGAATCACTAAACTCGCAGTATCCCGTGACATCCTCCAAGTCTGGGCGGGAAGCAGCCGAGTTGTCCCAAGTCACATGCAAGTCTGTGTGCTACAATTTTCTTCAGTAGCTTGCCAGCAGTGTTCTGCATCGTAATGATTCTGTAGCCGCTTATTTTGGAATGGTCTTTGTTCGGTTTTGGCAGCGGTATCAAGCAGCTGTGTAGCCATTCCTCTTTGATCTGACCCCTCTGGATACTTGTGTTGAATTCTTTGGCCAGTTCTTCCATGTCATCATCTGACATCACCAGTAGGTCACGATATCGGATGCCGTCTGAGCCTGGGCGGTGCTAGGTGATTTCTTGAGCATCGCACGTATTGTCTCAGCTGTGATTATGTATTCTTCGTCTGTCCCGACCCCATCGCACAACTGAGAGAGTGTCGTTGTGGTTCTCTGTCTGGCGGGCTCGTCTTTCTAGTCAGTCTTCTCTATGTAGCGTGCAAGAAGGGCCTTACCTTTATCCGCATCCGACTTTTTCCATGTGAGGTCTGTGCCTTGAAAGTCGTTGTGCAGCACCGTTCGTGCTCATATGGTGGCGCCAGAATGTCGTAAGAGATCGCTCGGAGCACACCTTCCTGCAAAACTCGTCCCATTTCTCGGCCTTGGCCTGTTTGGCACAGGATTTGAATAAAGTCTTCGTCCTATGGACCTCAGTCTTCAGGTTCGCCACCTCACCCTGTGACATGTTAGCCTTTGTGGCTTTTTGCCAGTCTTTGACAGCCTGCCTCTTTCCCAGCCATGCCTTCTCGACCTTTCCATTCCACCATGGTGGTTGCAACTATCTTTCTTGTCTCCTGCGGGAGGAAGTTAGTTTTCTTCTTCTGATCTTGCTTATGGCGTCTTGACCACTGTTGTCATACGGGAAGACATTTGTCTTGTTTCCTTGACCTTGACTTCTGGCCCTGTCTTTCTCGATCAGGATGACACAAGGGTGGTGGTCACTATCGTGGTATCCCAGTGTGTGCCACCGACACCTTGGTGCGATGGTGGGCGACCCCAGGGCCAAGTCAATGACGCTGTCAGAATCAGCTGGTCGAGTGGCCATCCTAGTGACCTTCCCATCATTCAGACAGACTAGGGCAGCAAATGCCAGGGCGTCTTCCAGATCTTCTCCCTGTCTATTAGTGAGTGATGCTATTCCCCCATTGACTACCTCTGGCATTGAAGTCCCAACAGTAGATGATATGCCTTTCATCCATATTGAACAAACTCTGCCATTGTCGAACGTAGACCTTCCCATTACGCGCATAAACATTCACGATTACAAGCTGCACGGGCGTCATTATTCTTAATGCCTGGGCACTTGCAGGGCATCACTGTTCCAGGCGGACATATCGATCTCAGACACCAGTATGTTGTCGCGGACCAGAATGGCCTGCCCGAGGTCCCGCCTGTCATCCATCCATCCATCATGTGCCATGCCGGTAAGCGTGGGCGGTCATGTTCTGCCATCTCACTCGATCACCAGAGTCGTGGATCAGTTCCGTGTTTCTGTCTCGACCATGCCACAAGGCCAAGCCATCCAGATACTTGTTTCTAGGTCTTCCCCTTGGTCTGTTTCCCTCGATCTTACCAGTTGTCACCAAGTTCTCCAAATCATTTCTTCTCATAACATGTCCAAAAAATTGTGACTGTCTACGTCTAATGTCTCTGATCAGTTTACGATCTTCATTTGTTTCTTGAAGGACTTGTTCATTGGTCTTTCTGGCTGTCCATGGTATTCTTTGCATTTTCCTCAGAAACCACATTTCTACAGCCATCAGATGTTTTTCAGCCTGGCTGCTCATTGTCCAAGCTTCACATCCATATAAAAGTACAGGTTCTATGTAGCACCTCAACACTCTTTTCCTCGTTTCAATTGACATCTTTTTATTGGTCAGTATGTTTTTCATCTTGCTAAAGGCTACTTTTGCCAGGCGATTCTTGTTCTAATCTCTTCCAGGCATCTCCCATCAGATGTTATCACTGTTCCGAGATAATTGTACCTATTCACTTGTTGAAGAATATTCCCATTTACTTGTATATTACACTGTGGTATTTCGTTCTTCCTAGTGACGACCATAATCTGTGTCTTTTTACAATTTAATTCTAACCCTTGTTGTTCACTGTGTGTAACAACCGCATCTACTAAATTTTGCAGGTCCTGTTCATTGTCTGCAATTAATACTGTATCATCTGCATATCTAATGTTATTGATGCATCGTCCCCCAATGTTGATTCCTTCCATATCTTCAATATTTCTGAAAATATTTTCACTGTACAGGGAAAACAGATCTGGAGACATTACACATCCCTGTCTCACACCTCTCTTAATAGGCTGATATTGGCTTACTTCATTATCAACTCTTATGGCAGCTTGTTGTTTCCAATATATGTTTTTTACAGGTCTAAGGTCTTTCCCATCAATTTTTAGATCTTCAAGCATCCTTATCATGTTGACATGTCTCACTTTATCAAAAGCCTTTGTGTAGTCAATAAAGCAAAGGTGTAGATCTTTGTTTACTTCTATAGAACGTTCGATTACGGTTCTCAGTATATACACAGCAATTACTGTACCCTTGCCTTCTACAAACCCACATTGTTCTTCTCCTATTTCAGGTTGTATTTTCCTCCTCACTCTTTGCATGATAATTCTTAGCAAAATCTTCGTGATGTGACTCACTATACTAATTGTTCGATGTTGATCACATTCCAAGGCTCCTGATTTCTTTGGGATTGCAATAAATACAGAATTGTATAGAAGCCCTGAAACCCCGCGACATTGACTGCACTGTCGCCGAGCTGTGTTTCTTGTAAGACCTCAAATTCGTTTCCGTACAGTAGTTTTTCGAGAATGGGTCGGCGTTGACTAAATGATGAACAGTTTCAGTACAGTACTCGAACGTGACCGATGCCCAATCTGTCACACTTTAACCGCTTTCTGCGTGTGCCTGCTCTTTTACCACGCTGTGTCCTTGCCGGTCGTCGTCTGGTCGTCGTGTTTGGCTTAAATATCCCACCAGGCGCCGATGATATTTTGAAGGGAGTCGGGGCGCGCGCGCACGAACTCCGTTGCACAATCCGAACTCCATTCCACCACGAAAAACACACTTAAACTACAAACATTTAGGCAAACACACATTCCGTTCCAAGGGACGAAAAAATGTCCCGCCATCTTCAGCGTTAGGATAATAGTTGGCAAAATTGTTCTGCGCATGCTTCAAGTCCTGGGAGAGCAATTCTACCCTGAAACAAAGTGTGCCTTTCGACGGAACCGGTCTACTATTGATATGATATTCTTATTGCGACAGATGCCAGAAAATGCCGTGAACAGAATCGATTTATGTGCATTTGCTTCATCTTTCTCATAATGGCTTTTGATTTGGTCACTCTTGAGGGTCCGATGAAGTTGCTAAACAACATCGGCTGCCCGCCAACTCTTCTGTCCATCGTGAAATCTTGCCAGATAGGCTTGAAGGTTTTAATCAAGTTTAATAGTGCAACTTCAAAAGAGTTTAAAATCATGAGTAGAGTTAAGCAATGTTGTGTATTTTCCTTAACCCTCTTTGGAATGTTCTTTTCACTTCAATTGAAATATGCCATTCGTAATCAGGATGGATGTATATTCATTTACTCAAGTTCGGATGGTGGCCTCTACAATGCTCAGAGATTGAATGCATTGGCACCTTTCCGTGTTGACAGACGATAGTTTGGTACATTGTGCTTTAAAAAGGCTTAATAACTACGATCCATGGCGGTGGCGAGTGTGGCTGGTAAGGCCAATTCTTGCTGCAAATGTTTGCCCACAGTAGGTGCATGTGAAAACATGGTCACTTCCACCATTTCACCATCTTACGTCTCTCACTGCTCTGTGTGTGCTTTATCTGCAATCATTTTCTCCTTTGTCTTTATTCCATTTCTGATAGTTGCCCTCCATGCAACACGTTCAGTGGCGACGTGCTCCCACTGTGCATTATCAATGCCTGTATCAATCATGTCCCGCTTACACACATCTTTGTATCGTAGTAGAGGCCGACCCTGAGATCTCCTACCCGTCTGTAATTCACCAAAAAAGATGTCCTTTGGTATTATACCATCATCCATCCTCCTAACGTGTCCTATCCATCTAAGTCTACGAAGACTGAGCATGGAATACACCGTCACACAACCTGATCTTTCCAATACTTCAGTATTTGTGATTTTTCAGAGATTGAATATCACGACCAAAATTAGGAGGGTACTGATCAGAAAATTGTTTATTGCAGATGATGCTGCGAGTACAGCTCAATCTGAGGAAGAATTGCAATGCCTGCTATCTGCATACTCCAATGCTTGTAATGAATTGTATTCTGCAATTAGTTTTTAAAAAAAGTGACACATATTATGATGCAAGGTACAAATGTACTATCATCAATATTTATTGAAGATGCAGAGATGGAGATAATAGACCAATGGTGAAGTCTGGTCAACTTACTCACACCAAAAGATACGTATAAACAACATTCATATATGTGTGTGCAAATAATACTTGGTGTTAAGTTGCAAGATGACACCACAAATACTAACGTATTGGAAAAATCGGGTTATGCGATGGTTTGTTCCATACTCTGTCTTTATTGGCGTAGATGGATAAGATACATTAGGAGGATTGAACGCCGATGGAATAACAAAAGACATACTTTTACAGATGGGGAAAAAATATCTCGAGGTCGGATTCTTCTACGGTACAAACATGTTTGCAAGCGACGCATGATTAGTACAGACATCATATTACTCTTTGGGAGAAATTGCCTTTTGTCGCGTTACATGGAGGGCAAAATCCAGAAATGAATAATTATTAGATACTTCACAAATAGATTGTGTGGGCTGTCAGATGGTGCGTGGTGGTGGAAATGACCTTGTGTCCACATGCATTCATAGTGGACGATCAATTACAGCGCTAATTTGTTTGATAAGTCTCATTCACTATTTCCATGATTTGTAGTTATTATGCCATTTATGTGTATGATATTGTTATTTCTTGTCTCAATGTGGGATATCGTTGTTTCCTGTCTCACTGTGTGGTATAGTTATTTCTTACCTTAATGTGTGATGTTGTTATTTCTTGTCAAACTGTATTATTTAGTTGTTTCTTGTCAAACTGTATTATTTAGTTGCTTCCTGTCTCACTGTGTAATGTAGTTGTTTCTTGTCTCACTGTATGATGTAATAGTTTCTAGTCTGCCTGTATGGAGTAGTTCTTTCTTGTATGTCTGTGAGATGTATATTTTTTGTTTCTTGTACGTCTGTGTTCCACTGCAGTTTCTTGGAATTCGCTTGTTCTTTTAAAATTGGTTTTCACATTGTCTGCTTTGCATTTCTCGGCGATGTGTTTGGGCTCGTTAAGTAAATAATATGTCTCCTTCTTACATAAGACTGTCGACCGTTTATTCTTTCGAGACTGAAAGTAAATGTAACAGAGTAGGCTGAGTACGATAGATCGGTCTACCCAGGTCAGAGTGCACCATAGTTATCCCAAACATGTAAGTCAGTAATTTTGGGGCAGGGCAGGGTAACAACATGTGCGCGGTTGAGCGGGAAGAGTAGAAGATCAGTTAGGTTTGTTTCGTCGGGTGAAGAGAAGTGAAACATTTAGTTTGTTGCGTGTAAGATACAGCGGCACGTGAAGTTTTGAACATTCTGTCTGGTTTGAGAAGGCTATTTAGAAATTAGCATGTTCAATCAGAAAAGCTAGCTGCACCCCAACTTTCTAGTTTGAATAGAAACGCGTGATGCAGTCAGTTGCTCACGAATATTAGGGGTAGGATAAGTTACAGCTGAGGGAGTCAGAGTCAGGGATGTAGAGTAAGTCAGACTCAAGGAGTTAGAGAGAAGCAGAGTCGGCGATGTAGAGAAAGTTGAATTTAGTTTCTGAGAAGCTGTTATCCTCTGAGAATACCATCATATGTATTTGGTCTGGCATTCCATCGGCGTGGACGTACGCCAGAAACCAGTGGTTGATGTTGCGTAGTTGTTATCAGCTATATTATCACGGGCCAGATGCTCATAGTTTGAATGGTTACAGGCGTCATGTGTGCTGTCTCAATATGTTGAAGCATGGGAGCAATACTCAGTCACGTACATAAACATTGAAACATTCAAAATAAGAGATGTGTGGATTGTTGATGAACTCTGACCCCTGACACAGGTCATACCTAGTTACATTGCTATAATCCAGCTACACACTGCCAAGGAGCTATCTAGTGAGTGTGCGGGCAACTGCCGTGGACGCTGTGGACTCGAATGATGATGTACATTTACGCTCCTTGTAAATGACAACAGGACGTCAGTTATTTTCTCGAAAATAATCTTTCTCTTGTGACTAAAATTATTAAAATCGTTGCACATGATCGAAACGTACTTCACACTGAGACTAAATCCTATGACTAGCACTAACTAATAGCTAACCCTACTAACACAGACCTGACGGCGGCAATATATAGTTTGCCGTTGCCGGAATCACAGTTCGGAGACATGCATCTTGTCAGACGGTCTCCGCTTGAATGACGTAAATTGTAACTGTTCTTTTATTGCTCTGTTCATTTAGAGTGCGCACTATAGTCTCAATTCAATAGATCTTATCATAGTTCTCTTCGTGACATGGCACACACTCTTACAGGTGTGTAACATTGGCTTTGTTACATTCATTTGAAATTTTATAAAAGAGGGTGGAAGTATACACTATTGCTTAAACACAAAAATCAACAAAGTTACTCAATCTCAACACATCTAAGAATATTAACGTCAAACACCCCCCCCCCCCCCCCCCACCCCAACCCTTTTTCCACGCCATTTCATCAATTTCCTTAAATAATAGTAATGAGATAAAGATTTTAAGTCATAATTAAGCATTAAAGTCAGGATAAAGACTTCTTTCAGGACGTTGCTTCAACCTCGGCAATTATTGGCTGTTCGTGATTTACTAGACAATGTTTATTTAATTCATTAATTTGTCTTAACATTCTGAACGATCAACGCCTCATATAATAGAAATTAACGCAAAGCCGTCTACTTGAAGATCGTTCGCGGCTGATTTCGAATCCTCGACTCAGTATGTCGGGGGAATTGCGAAACTACTCATCTCACTTCTCCTTAAGCCACAGTGCCGGTTAAAATGAAACAACACCCACACCATTTAATCTCCTTAACTTAAAAATATAACAACACCCACACCATTTAATCTCCTTAACTTAAAAATAGAATGTACAAATTAATATTGGTGGCCAGATGTGATTCCGGAGACGAATAGTGTCTATCGTTGACGTGGTTGCATAGTAATAGTAGTAGAGTTGTTGGTAGTAATATTAGTCATCATCATCAAGAGACATCTGTGTGAAGAGGCCGCTTACTGCCACAACAAATGTCCTGGTCTATCAATCCTGTGTCCTTAGCACACTTCCTTATGATAGTGGTGAAGCCTGGTGAACTTACACAAAGGTAAACATTTAAACAACTTTCCTATCCGTGTTCTCAAAGAATACCAAAGGACATCTATTCTTTGGCCAATTACAAATGAGTAAAGGTCTGACCTCCACTGCGGGACAAAGATGTGTGTGAGCGAGTGCAAGGAGCCCTTCCATCGCTTTGCATGGAGAGCAAAGATTAGAAATAGAATAAAGACAAAGGAGAAAATGATTACTGATAGATCATACACTGAGGGCGTGAGGCGTCATATGGTGCGTTATGGTGGAAATAACAATATGTTCACAAAAACCCATTGTGGACGAACATTTACTGCTCAAATGTGCCTGATTAATGACATTCCCTACTGCCATGGGTTTTAGTTATTATACTTGTTTTGAAGCACAATGTAACAAACTATCGTCTGTAGCAAGATGCCAATGTATTTGTTGTCTGGTGTAGTTGTTTCTTGTCTCCCTATATTGTGCTATTGGTGTCAGATCTTAGTCAGATATGGCTAAACTACCGTATGGCAGTAGACGGTACTATCTGCTTTCTGTTGACACCGAATGTTGGGCGGTGCTCACCAGACCCGACACCCACTTTGTGCCAACGGCTTCGGGCGGAGGTGTGCAATTGAGAGGGTACAAGTCTTACCCTAGTGCGAGGAAATGCAACGTAAAGACTGAATTTGATGGGAGGGCAGACCGGGCCCTAAGCCTTGGTCGGCAACTGGTCTAGGATGGAAGCTCCGACAGGCTTACAGTTAGAGTATTGGTTTGCTGACCCGGCAGCTTCTGCAGCTTGTCTTGTTCCAGAGTATTGCTGTTGCCTTTCCCCTGGAGTAAATTAGGCAGGCAGGGAGAGGGATCATGCTGCATGGGCAACACATGATCTGTACAATTCAGCCCAGGCTTTGTGTTATGGAGAGATATAACTCCATTTCACAAACTGTCATCTGTCAAGACGGCAAGGTGCCCAGTCAGGTGTAGTTCTGTTTAATCTCGCTATGAGTGTTGTTGTTTCTTCTCTCGCTGTAAGATTTAGTTGTTTCTTGTCTCACTGTATGATGTAACTGTTTCTTGCCGCATTGTTTAATATAGTTATTTCTTTTTCTCCCAATGTGATGTAATCGTTTCTTTTCTGCCTGTATAAAGTAGTTATCTCTTGCATGTCTGTGTGATGTAATAATTTCTTATATATGTGTATGATGTAGTTTTGACTTGCATGTATGTGTGCCCCTACTGTTTCTTAGGAGTTCGCGTATTCTTTTACCCTTTCACTTTGAAATTGTATGGGCTCCATTTCCCAGAGAAGTGTTTGAACTTGCAGCGTAAAGAATATATCTCCCCGCTAGATAAGAGTGTCGACTGTTCATGCTGGCGAGCTTCAAAATGAACATACAAATCAAGAAAGTGAATCAATCTCAATACATGTATGAATTTTAGAGAGACAAATGTGTTGTTTTTGTGTGTGTTCCCGACCTGAATAATATTAATGAGACGAAGATGTTAAAACATAGTGAAAAATTGTAGTTAGTTCTATATCATTTTATAGGACGTTGCCTCAACATCGTCATTTATGGGCTGTTCGCAGGCTTGGCCATGGGAATGCGATTCCCATGAGATGGGATGGATGGGATAGGGATAAGTTACCATGGGATGGGATGGGACATGCCTGGCTGTTCGTGATTTACCGAATAATTTAATTCATTAGTTTGTTATAGTTTTCTGAACGACCTAACCTCTCAAGTATTAGATATCAACGCAAAGGGCTATGTTAAACACTGCCCGCGGCTGGCGAGTAGTATAGTATGCGTGTTATCCACCTCAGATTCCGGATTCAATCCGGAATATTTCTCTATATAGCCTCTATGTGACGTCACACAATCCGGTGAAAATCGACTCCCCATTCTCAATGGGGAGTCAAAGGGGTATAACTCATATTTGGTCTTATTACATCCCTTTTAAAGCCGGTGAGTGTGCGACCGGGCGTGTGCGTGTGCGGGTACATGGTGCGCGGGCGGTCGGTGTTCGAATCCAATAACATATATGACGTGGGTGTAAGACAGATTGTCGTGGTTAAGAAGGTGGTTATATGGTCTATAGAGACTATTAGTGGCCTATAAACTATCATCATACAGGGGTCACAGAGCTTCAGCGGTTGTATTAGGGTTACAGTGCTCGTCCTCACGGTGGGGAAGGTGGAGTGGGTGTAAGCCGGATTTTCGTTGTTAAGGAGGTGGTTATATGGTCTGTAGAGACTATTAGTGTCATCATCATTCAAGGGTCACAGATCTTTTAAAAGGAAAACCGTAATAAAGTAAAGATGATGCTTATTAGTGGTCGGGCTGTGTGACTGGAGGTGGTCGAAGGATAGAGTATCAAGAGTCTGTGTAAAGGTGGTGACGTGGGTATGATAGATGCCCTGTGTCTATTTGGTCATACCTCGAAGTACACTGGTTGCTACAGTGAGGTGTCATATGGAGGTGAAAGGTTCGAAGCTCGGTAATTAACCAGGTTAAATCCCTATTCAGTGTACCGGTTGTATCTCATTTAAGCCAAAGTAGGGGACAAGACCACTTGTCGCTAATACTCAAAAAGTGTCGTCTGGGCTGTTATCTGTAGCAAGAAAAGGCCAGTCTTCTTCCAAAAAGACAAAGAAACGTCAAAGAGAAGAAACGAAAACATGGATTACAACCCTGGCCAACGAAATAAATTTTTGCCTCCTCTTTCTCCTACAGCCATTTTGTTCTACCAGAAACCTACTTCTGGCAGTCAGGCAGCAGTAGACCTGCAAGAGACAACCTTTGATTTGCTTAATGATGTTTCTTCAGATGAAAATATTGACCTTCTACCTAGTAGTCATGGTCCAGCCTCTGAGTCTCTCAAGAAAATTAATGTTTTGTGGAATGAAACATATCCCACTGCCGGTTTCCGAAGCTGCTCATCTGGTTCAACAGAGGAAATACAACACCCAACGATTAAGGTTTGTATAAATGGTAACTTTCATGCGCATAGTTCCGATGTCTAATTTTACCAGTAGTAGTACCAACACTGATACAGACTCGTGTGTCGTGGAGACATGTGTTGAGATACTCCTCTTTAGAGTCATTCGTGGTCCATCACTATCACCACCTTCCCGGTCCTTCTCCGCCTTACTTTTTTTATTATACAAACAATTCTGCTCCCAATAACTTGACACCTGACATGTTCTCCGGTTAGATTTCACCGCTTACCTCCACACATCCTAACAATCCTGGTTATATAATATAAGCTGATCCCCAGCATCATTCACGGCTGGTCTGGTGGTTCACATTCTGAGATCATTGGTACACATTTTCCCAGCTCGTTCTGTCTATTGTACATTAGTACAGTCACTCTGGCGTTAGTATGGCATCTATGTAATGATTGCGTTTTGGTTTATGAAGACTTGTCACTACATTTTTTTTTCTGTGTTCCATAATTTTTTACTTTGCAAAGCGATCCTATACAGCCTGTTTTCATAACATTTCCACAACTGTGTCACAGTTCATTTCATGCATATCGTAATTATTGTCAAGCTTTTTCTCTCTCAAGTCGTGGTCAAGAATGTCGACAGGCGGTTTTTGATGCAAATTACCAGTTCTCTTTGTCTCTCCTACTATCTTTATTACCATATCCGTTTAGTATGTTTTTCATCATTCTTCTTTGAAATCAACTGTAGCTTCCACATAATTTCTTATATAAACCACACAATAGGTATATTAAAGGAGACCGTGGAAAAGGTCTTTTTAACATAATTCCGCTGGCATCTCCGCTTATACAGCACAACGTGTAATGATAAATATAATTCATTGTGTTTTTCACTGTAAATGGTGAAGTCGCTTAAGATATTGCGGTTTTCATAGTGATGTGTTATATGTGGCAGTTCTTTAACTTTCATTATAAATAGTTATTGTATTTTGTAACGGTCACTAATAAAGAATTATTATCTGGTGGAGTTTTATAACTTTTACACCAAGTGTTTGAAGTCGTGTAAATTTTTCAATATGATTATTTCCGGCACAGGTTAAGTTTGCATCAGAACCGTACCTCTCGAAAGTTCATCTCGTTGGCACCGAAGAACGCCATGGTAACTGGCATCATGTAACCAGAGAACGTGAGAATTTTGAAAAGCGTGTTCTAGCGCTGGAACCAATTTTGACCCCAGTCCTGGGAGCCAGTCACAGAGTCAAAGTCCTGGAGCAGAGAAAAAAGTCAAGCACAACAGTGGAGGAGGCAGAGATAGTCTAATCAACTTGTCTGTGTTTCTCTCTGTCATAGTAAACTAGTTATAACCAGAAATAAACTCGTATGCGTCTTTGTTCTTGTATGTATGTATCAAGTCGGCCACCGATAACAGGGTGTCATCAGCCTCTCACTACGAGATACACAAACATATGGATTCGCGTATTACATAACATGCGTATTACATGACTTGCATCTGTTCACCTCTCTCTCTCTCTCTCTCTCTCTCTCTCTCTCTCTCTCTCTCTCTCTCTCTCTCTCTCTCTCTCTGTATTCTTTCATATATACACACTCAAACGCATGCGCGCGCTCCCACACACACACTAACACATCAACTCTCCAACTGTCTCTCTCTCTCTCTCTCTCTCTCTCTCTCTCTCTCTCTCTCTCTCTCTCTCTCTCTCACTATTTCCCCCATTCATTCACTCTATCCATCTTCATTCACTCTATCTCTAACTCTTTCTCTCACACTCATACACAGACAGACACACACCCTCACACTATCACTCAATGTTTCACTTACCCTAGCGCACTCACTCACTCTTTTACTCTCTCTCTCTCTCACTCACACACACACTCTAACACTCATTCACTCACTCACACACACTCACTTTATCACTCATTCACTCCTCACTCATTCACTCACTTACTCTCTCACTCACAATCGTTCACACACACACTCACTCTCTCAATCATACTCTCTCTCTCTCACATACACATACGCATGAATGCACGCACTCACACACTCCTTCACTCACTCTCACACATACACGTACGAAAGCATGCACTGACACATTCCCTCACCATTTCTCGCTCAATCACTCTCTCCACCCACACGCACGCACGTGCGCACACACACATTCACTATCTCATTCTCTCTGACACCCACTTTCTCTCTCTCTCTCTCTCTCTCTCTCTCTTCTCTCTCTCTCTCTCTCTCTCTCTCTCTCTCTCTCTCTCTCTCTCTCTCTCCCACACACACACATATATAATGAACAATTATAGTGAACAATTATAATGAACAATTATACCAGTAAATGAATTATGGTGGCATATAGTCGGTATGGATTAAGTATTGAAAGAGTTTTCGGTTAAATGTGTAGGGACTCATTGGAGTTTTCAGATCTGGAGGAAGATCATTCCATAAGTGAGCACCAGAATAGGCGAAACATGTATTGTATAGGTCCAATCTAGGCTTTGAGACATGTAACAAATTTAGGCTTTTGCTGTTCATTGCATTAGATTGAATCAGCGGTATAACGGAGAGAGTCTGAATGCAACTGTAGCTGAAGTGTAACTGTAGGAAATCAAGACAACTCCTTGATGATAAATAAGTGTCTGTTTAATTATGAAGGTTCTCTGGTACAATAATTGTAGACTGCAAATATCAAAGCTTGTTGACAGTTAGTCGCTGATTGTTACTAACCCCCTACGTCAGCACGTGAGCGTCACTCAAATCTCTAACTACCGTGCTCATTCGTGCTCATTCCCTTTCCCCTTGCGCAGCATCTTGCGTACCAAACTAACTAAAGCCCATATAACAGGTCATACTGTTATATTACCTTCCCACCCCAACAAGACTTTTCCCTGAAAAGTCTTAACTCTCAAACCCCAAGTCTATGACCCAAGTCACTTAACCCAAAAAACCCACACAATTTAAATTACCTCTTCTTCATTTCTGTAATATTTTTAAGCAATCCGCTTACATAACTAGCATCAACCCATCTAAACCCAACTCAACTCCCAACTACAACATTCATATACCTCTAACTCTAACCTGGAACGAACCCTTATTCATTACACTTCTCTCTATCCCAACAATTTATCTTATAGCCAGCAGCTCTATACTTCTTCTTCATTATAATATCCACATACATTCATCTGTAAAAGTCTTACCGTATAATATTCATTCACAAAGCAAGCCACTTCATTCTATAAAATATCGATCTAAATTATGATTGACATAAATGGAAGATGCAGGTATCATACTCTCACAAAATTACTTCTTCCTCAAACCAGTAGCAATCCGCTTACAGGTATTTTACACTGAACAATTTAAAGCTGTCTCAATTAAAATCTAAATCAGAACTCTTACTTAATACACTTTTCTCTATCTCCCTATCATACCATTCATCTGTCCTTACTCTATACTTCTTCTTCGTTCACCATCAATGCTACTTCTTCTTCTCAATTGCAGGGTTACAAGCTATTCGCTCATACATAACAATATCTGATCTCGACCATAAAAATTCAAAACGCATACATACTCTTCTGAAATACTTCATACTCCGTATTATCATCACCCACAAGTCTATGCCAACAATTCAGTACGTCAGCATTACTAATTCCCCATTCAACCAACTTGAAACCACTCGTACTAATCACACGATAGGAAGATAAAGAATCGGTGGCCACCGGAGAATCAAAGAACAAGAACTCTTCCTCACAAAACCATACTCACATTTACCCCCCTCCCCCCCCCCCATGTCACCCTGAGACTTTATGCAGTAAAGTCTTAAAAAAAAAAAAACCCTTTCATAACTCCCACAACCCAAATATACCATGACAACAGTTCTACTAGCTTCATATCCCTGAAACTCACCAAATTTATGTATATTACTGACTAACACAGTTTGCGCTGATATCCCCAGCATCAAACACCAAAAATATTATCCACGCCTAAATGTCTATTCATTACAGACATTACTCATCTCAAAAGGTCCATTATGGGCCCTACCACTCAAAACTTCCTCTAATATAACCAAATCTCTGATCCTTACATACATCACTCCAGCAACTCAGGAATACTTCATAACAGCTTCCCTATTAATTTCGCAACCCACTACTACTATTATAGGTAATACCTCCTAAAACCTCCATTTGTCACTTCATGCCGTAATCAGCAATAAAAATACCGCCACTAAACTCATGTCTGTGACCTATCTACCCCATCTTATCTCTGTCTATCTATTATAGACATTCCCATACTTTTACTTTATGGCTTTTAAGTCAGGTCCATATGCTGTAACCCAAAAATTAATATTGCTGTTCACTTACTGTAAACTTAACTTCTACTCTTTGTCATTCATCTCGTCCCATGCTGCAATCACAGCACGAACAACAACATTCGTAGTTCATATATTATTAATCCTGCCCCCATGGCTCTCAGTCCATGTTTATTCCCATCGTTGCTGATAACCACAGCCATTACCCTTCATAATTCACTATACATCATCTATTCCCCCAACTATTGTACTGATATCTACAGTATATGATTACTCTTCGGACTAAAACATGGCATTCAATTCATGTTTTTCTCCTTACCATATTTTCTGAACGTAACTATGTATCCAGAACTCCCAAGGACCCATTACTAAGTCTCTCTCTTTAATATGGACCTGTTTAATTTTCTAACTCCCCACAACTGAACGTCAAAGGAAAACTAATTTAAACATAGTCAGGGCAACTCAAGAAGTAACATCATTATAACTTTTGCAATTGAAAATAACTAACCAAGGTATATATAACTTAAATAAAATTACAATTCATAATTAACTGGAGTCAAGACAAATCAAAAATAGAACAACAATATCACCCCCCCCTTTTGTTTTCACAATGCTGTCATATATCCCCACATTTTTCAAAATAAATATACATAGTGAAATAATAATCAAATTCACATAGAAATCAACTACTTATTGTAACTAAACAACATTGGTCTCTTATACGGACCAATGTAATACATATCTATTCACTACAAGGAACACAAGTCATGCCTATATACTCTTACAACAGTAAAAAAAAACAAACTCAATGCTAGGCCAATTATTAACCTGCCTTAATCCCTATATATATATATATATATATATATATATATATATATATATATATATATATATATATATATATATATATATATATATATATGGTACCTACATACTATATTCTCATCATAACGCAGAACATTATCTGTTCCCTCAACAAAAGTCATTAATCAACAAATGACCATTGACTATCTCCCTTCACAACATTCCATCTCTCACGAAACTAAGCCACCGCGACACCACTGCACTTGAAATACTAACCAAACAATTACTGTAAACTACAGCTTAAATTGCTCCGTTTATAAACTATCTCAGCACACCACCACTCATCTACTCACCAAGGAAAACTGCAAATCAGCACACCTATTTTTTTAACCTAATTGTTTCCCTTGAATTTGATTTGTACCAACATTCATCCCGTTTACCACGGTGTCTCCACAATGCTACAACCACCAACGAATGTCTATTTACTATAGACTTCACCAACACATCTAGCTACTAGATTTGTCAATAACTAATTCTACTTTTAAGTCTCTCGTCCACCCGACGCAACCAACGTTTCATTCTCCTGTATCAGTAATTTCCAACATTTCACCACAACAACTCTAAGCTATCCTCAACTCTCTCCTAGCGTTCTCACACCGCGATGATAGTCAAGCCAGTCACATTTATCGGAACACATTCTATAGTGCTCTATTTATAATACTCCGATGTTCATTTGGCTAATCACATTCTCTCCTTCTCTTGCTTACATCACTCATCTTTCACTACTACTCAAGGTTACTCCTATTTATCGGGACTCTTTCAGAAACAGTAAGCAACACCGCATATGACTAACGACAAACCTCACTCCGATTGGGCCAACCATCTTCTCTCATTTCTCTGTATCAGGCGTTCTTGCTTCGACATGTCTCTGCCAACAATACTAAATCTGTTTTATGAAACGTCATTCAAAACGTTAACTCTCTTTCTGTCAGCCTGTCATATAATTTTCATTATTTCTGTCCAACACCACACATTCCAAACAAAAGACATCGCAGCTTTTCAATCACCTTCTTTATACCTCCCAACTTTCGCATACTCACTTACTCTGTCCTCCACGAAATCACCGGTATGTTTTATCAGCGTCACCCATCAGCCACTCTTCGCATATTCGCACGGCGCTCGTATTTATACTTCTCATATGCATTGACCATTGTGTACAAACAACCTCGTTCTCATCTCATCATTATTCTCGTATCACGACACCCTGACGTGCCTATACTATTACTCACCGCAGCCTAAGCGTGTCGATCACTTCCGCACACAGTGACACAACCTCTCTTCACAGCATTTCAAATCTAAAACATATCAACCACCCTGTATATCCATACGCTGCTACCAATCATCACCTGACATCATTCTGTTCATGCATTCCAAACAGATGGCGTTTCGAAACTTCACTGTTCACTTCATTCTCTAATCAGCCCGACGAACACAAGTTTGTCTACACGTTTAGGCACGCAAAGACACCGCATAACCAAACAAATCACTCTAACACTCAACTGCTCACTCACTTCTCCTCAACCTCCTCGTCCTACACTATTAACGCATCGGGTTATCTCACCTCTGTTAATGCTACTATATCTGCTTCTCAAACCAACAAGCGAAGCTTTAATTCTATCTCAGACATCACGTCATTTTTCATACTCTAATTACTCTTCTAAAAACTCTGAGTCAAGTCCTCTCAAACAACACATCTATTCTAGTACTTCGCGTTCATAATTAGTTTACCTTTCTTCATGCAAATTCTGTGCTGAGTCTACCCTACTTAAATCACAACAATTATACATCACTCAACGTGATCAACTCAGTCCATCCGGCCATTCCGTACAAGGGACCTTTCAATTTCTACATTGTCTACTCTCCCCGCACCACAACCAAACGTTGTATATTCCTTCACTCACCAGCTTTAAAATTATCTATCACTTGCTGTGACTCCCTATCCAAAATAACTACTATTGCCCGCACCATATATTGTGATACTACACCAAAAAATCTGGCCATTTTAGACAGCAACATATGTATAATGCTCAAACCGCAATTTATTTCGTAAGCCAACACAATGCTATATGCCATTCATCATCTTCGGAATTCTAAAAACTATAGAGCGTATCCAACCCTAATATTTCATTGTTTACTGCTACTAGTGTGTGTCTCTCTTCGTCTATCTCATCTTCAGTATCTACAAATGTTAGACTGTCATTAAAGTATTCAGGTCTTAGGGTCATATATTCTCTGATCTTTCTTATGTCGTCTTCCGTAGTCGAGTAAATTTCTGCTATCTGTTTATTACTATTCTTCTTCTTAAGTGCTTTCTTTCCATTTCCCTTATTTGTCTTTACTGCGTCGGTCTGCTCAGTATACGTCCGATATATTTTATACCTTCCTCCCTCGTCCTCTGAATAATCACTGTATACCTGTTGATCATATGTTGTAGAAGAGGAAACAGCATCTCTGTAGTCTGAACTCATACAACTAATATTCTTTTTATGTCTACCGACACCTTTCATGTCTCTATTTGAGGAAGCTGCTCCATCTGTCGTACCTACATTGACCACCAGACTAGTTGCAGTTCCGTCCCCAGCGTTCTTTCTAACTTTCCTCTTAGTCTTTGTTGTCTGTCTATCTTTCTTAATTTCAACCGTATTTCCTTTTTCTAATTTCACATGCGGAGTCTCTATAATTTCCACCAACTCTGTTTGACTTTCTTTCGTTTTCTTGCTGGCTAATTGTACTTGGATCTTCTTTTCTATGGTATTAATCTGTGTCTGTGTGTTATTATCTATCATACTACCTGTATGCGTTTGTGTCTGTGTCGCTCTTTCTTGTCTACTTCTAACAACTGAACACACCTGTCGATCATCAGCTAAGGTTCTATTAGTCTGATGCTGATTTTCTATTTTACTTGACTTTGCGAGTGCATACCTCAACCTTCTGATTTCAAACCACTGGCTACGCAATGTTCTCTGTTCTTCACTATTAAATGGCCAGTTCCAGTTCCATCTTTTCTTATAAAAATTCTGTCTCTGCCAACTATTGAGTTCTGGCCTGCTATGTTGTTTCTCTTCATACTTTCTTGTTCTCGTCACGTCGTTTACCTCCCGTCTGCGGTAGTTTCTGTCGTTGTTATAAAACGGTTGTCTTCTAAAACAGGTTGAACTTTGACATGGCCTTAGCGTAATGGTATCATACTGGCTCCGACTACATTGCCCTCTACTACGTGTCCGTGTTTCTATACTATTTATACTAATCCGTCTCCCACTATTACCAGCGTATCTAATGTTCGTTGGTTGTTCTACTCTTTGCATTTCTCTGATTCCCTGTCCTTCTAAAATTCCTTTGCATTTCTCCAGAATTCCTATTAACACTTCTATTCTGAGCGTTAAACTGAGCACGTCTGTTGCCACAAAATCTAAAAGTGTGTCTTCTCTGACCACAACTCCAACGAACCATATTTGTACTACCTACCGTCTCTCTTATAGACAAAACTTGTTCTTCTACCATGTTGTAATATTCTTGTTATATAACTCAATAGAAATTATTTCAACATTACAATATTGTTAATTATAATTAATATTGTTAATATACTTTATGTAAGGATACCCTTGAGGACGTAAGTTTCTCAACGCGTAGTATCGTGTTCTTCAAAAAAAAAATATCCATCCAATTGCCAAGAGATATACTGTAAATTTGGATCCTGAGTAGTCTCTGGCCTCACTAGTGTAACGATCACTTTCACCCCTGGTCGGGCACGTCTGAACTTTGGCTTCACCCCTGGTCGGGCACGTCTAAACTTTGGCTTCACCCCTGGTCGGGCACGTCTAAACTTTGGCTTCACCCCTGGTCGGGCACGTCTAAACTTTGGCTCTTTGGTATCAATTCGTTCTGGAAACGTCTCTAGCTCGACTCCAGTCAGAAGCAAAGCGATTAAAATGGGCTCTCCTTAGCAAGGCCGGCAACCATTATGCCCACCCGCCTCAGAGAAACCCAATACAGCTGAATCGCACTTTGTAATGAACATCTTCATGAGCGAGAGTTTCTTTTCAAACTTGAGCAAGGTTGATACAAATTCTGAGTCAGCAAAACGATTCTACGGCCGTATTGAAACACTCCCACAGCAGCATTTAGGAGTCTGGAGCTGACTTGACAACAAAGTTCCTTGTGAATAAGAATGTGGAACAGCAGCTCTTGGCTATGATAACGTCGAAGAACACATCAGTTTTTGCGTATGACAATGCAAATCAGCAGCTCTTGAAAACGGTCACGGCTATGATGATGTGGAAGAAGCCATCAGTACTTCGCGTTTCTCAGCCCAAGTTCAGAATCCTGGTCACGGCACCATTTCAGACTATATAACGGAGCGAGTCTGAATGCAACTGTAGCTGAGTGTAACTGTAGGAAATCAAGACAACTCCTTGATGATAAATAAGTGTCTGTTTAATTATGAAGGTTCTCTGGTACAAAAATTGTAGACTCCAAATATCAAAGCTTGTTGACAGTTAGCCAGCTGATCGTTACTAACCCCCTACGTCAGCACGTGAGCGTCACTCAAATGTCTAACTACCGTGCTCATTCGTGCTCATTCCCTTTCGCCTTTCGCAGCATCTTGCGTACCAACTAACTAAAGCCCATATAACAGGTCATACTGTTATAAACACCATGCATTCAAGGAATGTCCGCTGGCAAAACAAGACAGGGACTTCCGAAAGCCCAATGACAAGAGAAAGTGCGCCGACTGCCTGGGCAAGCATGGAACAAGATTAGGCTGTCCGTACTTCCAAAGACACAGATAAGTCTTAAAGATCGCCATTACCACAAAGACACCATTCAAGGGAGCAATACGGAGGTGCGAGACAGCATCTCTCAGCTGAAAGATCTCAACTGCAAGACTAGACAGAGAGCTAAAGAAACAAGTCAAGCTATTTCGGACACCGACACAAACCAGGGACAACGAAAAACATGCTTGCTGACATGAAGGCATTCCAGCGAAACATCAAGCTAGAGGTGGAACGCATGGCACTGATAAAGAAGGTGAACGAAGAAATCCTACACACCATAGAATCAGACAGAGAACTGCTAAAAGCCGAAAGGTAATCAATACAAAACAAACCAGCAGACGCCACGGAAAAGACCTCACAGGAGCCGCAAGATGAAAGCGAACAAAAGACCAAACCGCAACCGCAAGCAAAGCCAGCAGCCCAACCACGATGTCCAAGAAATACAAGGGAAGCCAATATCTCGCCAGACCTCTGAAGAAAGCTTAGATGAGTACTATGACGACGACATAGAGTACACTCCGTCGTCCCCACCACTCACCCTGGAGTATCTCGTCACGCGGTGCGGAGAATACGACAGCCAAAAGGAACTCACAATCAAACTCCAGAGAGCAAAAAGGCGTAAGGAAGAAAATGAAAACATCGAAAAGCTTCTACAGACAATACACAAAAAAGGAGGCACAAAGACCAAATAAATTATAAGGACTGCACCCAGGCAAGCAAAACTCATAAGGAGCAAACAGTGAAAAAAAAAAAAAACAGGAGACGGACACAAAGGAAAACACGACGGCCAACCAATTTCCCCAGCTGACGTCACAGGCACAAACTCTGCAAATCGATAAGCCAGCTAACACTGGCGCAGGAAACGAGACAAATTTATCCCGCACCGTGAACCACCTAAATTATAACCAAGCCACATAGGCTAGTTGACATTTTGTGGAATGTGTATTGTTTTTTTTGTTTTTTTCAATATGGACTCGGACTCGGACACGATTTATACATGCTCTTTCTTTTTCGCTTCGGCAGCAGCAGCATTCAAAGACATGTAGCTGATGTCGTGGTAGCGGGGTAAGGTTATCCTCTATCAAACGAACGAACGAACGAACGAACTTTATTTTAAAAGGGTAGAATTGGGCACACAGGCCCGTCTAACATTCTGCCCTTCTATCACTATCTTTCATACATTATTTCATTGACACATCATTCAAGGCTATCAGAGAACAGCAACAATATAAATGATATGCATTATAAAGGCATGGGCAAAATGCAAACATCAATACTACACGACTCAATAATATTAGCTAATGATGTGACACTTGTTATTAGACATGTGAAATATACAGGTCTACCAAAAGGGGACTGGCTGTTATACTAGGGTTTTGTTATTATTATTATTTATATTATTAAGGGGGAAGGTAATCCGTACTGAGATAGTGTTCGAATAATTTGCGATTGTATGTATAGGGATTGGTGATGTCTTTGATGTCATGTGGAAGATTGTTCCACAGCTGAGCTGCAGAGTACGTTAAGCTTGTTTTGTATAAGTCAAGCCTAGGCTTTGGAATGTGTAGTATATTTAATCGTTTACTGTGTCTAGCATTATATTTAAACAATGGCCAAAGGTAATTTGGGGCATTCCGATTTAGGATTTTGTCAATTATTTTAGCCTTATTGAAAAGCAGGCGTTTGCTGAGTTGTAGTAACTGAAGGCTAGGATTGTCAGATAAATGTTTGCTATAAATTTGACTCATGGCCCGTTTCTGGAGTGAGTAAAGTCGCTTGGTGCTTGAATTAGAACAACTGGTCCAGATTGTAGAGCAGTAGTCAATATGTGTCTGTATATGAGAAGTATAGAATATCGTCATTGTGTCCTCACAAAGGAAATTTTTCATTTTGGCGAAATGGTAGACTTTTTTCGCTATTTGTTTAAAGAGCGCGGGTGACTGGCAGCTGACCGTTCACCTGAAGCGCCGTGGGAAGTATCCTGAGGTGATCCAACAGTTTCTCTTGCGACCTGACATCGTACTTCACTCCTCGTCGCTCAAACAGCTAATGCTGATTGAGCTGGCAGACCCGTATGAGTGGAATAACGAGGAGCAACATACTTACAAGATTGAGAAGTACGGTGACATGGTCGCTATTTCAGACAAGAAGGGTACACCGTCAGGCTATTCGCCGTCGAGGTGGGCGCAAGAGGTCTAGTCTCCCACTCCGTGTATGATGTATTAAGGCAGTTGGCATAAAAGGACAAGCAAGAACTCGAGCACAAAACAACTGGGTGAAGCAGCCTAAAAAGGGCTCATGCTGGCTGTGAACTGCC
This sequence comes from Cepaea nemoralis, assembly GCA_014155875.1. Taxonomy (NCBI): domain Eukaryota; kingdom Metazoa; phylum Mollusca; class Gastropoda; order Stylommatophora; family Helicidae; genus Cepaea; species Cepaea nemoralis. Next base: position 99,152 of record JACEFZ010006604.1, on the reverse strand, counting down.
GGAACATAGAATGGGACAAGTCTCAACAGTAATATGGTTACAGTTTCTGTCTGTATGTAAGAACAAATAACATCGGAACCAGTCTCTCAATAAGAGCTAGAACTTGCACTGTCTCGTGTCGACTCTACAGCCTTCCCTACGAGCGAGAATAATGCACCTGTGTGCGGGACTGTTCGGTGGGGCAAATCGCCCCACAGTAACAGTCACAATCATACAAATGTCGACCAAAGTCTAACCTCCATACCAGGGTGGTAATTGTCTTACAAAAGCCGTAATCCGCAGCAAAGTCCGAAAGAGGGGATGAGGAACCCAGTGGAAGAGCCGGCTTACCAGACTGCGACGCCGTGAACGGGTCACAAAGAAGGAACATGGTAACGAAGACGAGCAGAGGGTACAGAGGCAGTGGCTGGGGAAGAAGCCGGCTCCCCACGACCACAGGTGCTAGGATGGTGCGATGGCATAAGCACTGAGTGCACAGGCTCTCCTCCTGGATGGGGGGGGGGGGGGGCTTGAGGGCAGACATGTTCGTAGATATGGGACATGCAATGAACATCACAAGGACACAAGGACACAAGGACACAAGGACACAAGGACACAAGGACAACGCAAACGACCGAACGTCTGGCACGGCAGGGGAAAGAAGTCCGGAGTCATGACCCAGACGGGCCCGCCCCTAGAGAATGTTAAGAGGTAAAAGGGTCGAAACATTCAGGGAAGGCGGACTCCCTTGTGACAATGAGAATCCCCCTGTCGTGTTTGCTTCGCGGCGGAGCTTTATATTACTGCATGTGATGATTATGAATCAGCTAATGGTAATGAAAATGAGGTTTCAAGGGGAAATGCAAAGGAAACCATGGGTGAAAAACAAACAAAACAAAACAAACAAACATACAAAAAAACAAAAATCGAATGAGAAATTCCTTCACAACACAAATGCATAACGTAAACTGATTAGAGAAATTAGACATAGACAACCCAGAATTTGTTTAGTCAAGTTATGGCTATAAATACACTGTAAAACTGAGTGACCACTGTCACACCTGACGTGCATTCTGAATGTGAAGTCAACATTGAAGTCCAACTGATCGATGTGTGAAACTATCCTACCTTGTCGCCGAGACTAAAAGATCATTAACATTTAATTTTTTTAATGTTTTAAAAGACCTCTTAGTCTCTGTATGTCCCTTTCGACCCATTGTGGTCCACCAAGGTACGTCTGCCGGTGTTAGTGGACAGTGCTTTGATGATTCGAGTTTGCATTTTGGTTGACCTTCCCCGCACCCTGGCCAGATCAAGTGCAGATAAATTTACACTTTGACCTTAGCCAAAAGGCCGCGAAGAGAACACTTTGATTGCTACATTCGTTATTGTTACTTTCGGTGTTATTATCTCTACATTTGTTGTTGACGCTACTATCGGTGTTATTATCTCTAAAGTCGTTGTTGTTTTTGTTGTTGTTGTTGTTGTTGTTGTTGTTGTTGTTGTTGTTGTTACATAGGTGTTATTATCACTACAATCGTTGTTGTCGTTACCATCGATGTTGTCGCTACCATCGGTCTTATCGCTACAGTTATTGTTGTTATTACCATTGGTATTATTATCTCTAGAGACTTTGTTGTCGCTACCATCAGTCTCATCGCTACTGTCGTTGTTGTTGTTACCATCTGTGTTATCCCTGTTATCGTTACCACCGGTGTTATCGTTACGATCATTACTATCGTTACCATCGCTATGTCATCACGGTTATCGTTAAGATTGTTGTTATCGTAATCATTGCCTATCCACGCTGATTCATTGTTTATGTAATAGTGATCAACATCAACCCGTCACAATCGTGTGCCATGCCAGTAAGCGTGGGCGGTCATGTTTTGTTATGCCACTCGATCACCAGAATCATGGATCAGCACAGTGTTCTTGTCTCGACCATACAATGTAGCCAAGCTATCCATGTATTTACTTCTCTGCACTCAATTTGTTCTCTAACCCTCGATCTTGCCAGTTGTCACCAAGTTCTCCAATTTATTTCTTCTCATAACGTGACCACAAAAATTGTGACTATCTACGTCTAATTTATCTAATTAGTTTACGGTTTTCATTTATTTCTTGTTCATTGGTTTTTCTGTCTGTCCATGGTATTCTTTGCATTCTCCTCAGAATCCACACTTCCACGGCATCAGATGTTTTTCAGCTTGTTTGTTCATCGTCCACGTTTCACATCCATACAAAAGCACATGTGTTATATAACACCTCAACACTCTTTTTTCACGTTGAAAATGACATCTTTTATTGGTCAGTACGTTTTTCATCGTCCAAAGGGGTGCCTTCGCCATGGCGATTCTTCTTCTAATCTCTTCAAGGCATCTCCCATCAGATGTTATGACTGTTCCGAGATAATTGTTCCGACTCACTTGTGTCACGAAAAAAACTTGATAGTTTCGATCGATGACAAAAAGAGACATTCGTCTACAAAAACACCGGCAACCCTTTGATGAGTAGGGGACTGAGGAACAAAATAAGTCGCGTCAAATGTCTACACCCGGTCGGCATTTTGTTAACAAGTTGTTGCTCGAGACGGGACAATAGAGTCATCCGTCTGGAAGGTGGTAGACAACCTTTGATGTTGAAAACCGAATGTCTGGGCAGACGTCGGATCGGTCTTGTGATGTAGGAGAAATGATTCCCTGGTTCACAGACAGACGGGACTTTTGTTGTACGAGACAAACAAGTCCCAGATGAAAGCAAAATAGACGGCGGATTGATTCCAGTCAGTCTAAAACAGGCGGAGAAAACCAGACTCTGGGCTGATTAGCGTCTAGACTTTTTGGTGACGTCACTCAAGCCCAGAATTAAAACCAGTTTAGGTAAACAAGTTGAGTTAGTCGACCAAGATTTCTGAAGTGCTAAGGATCGGCGCAGTATTCCGAGTTGTGTTATAGAAAAGAGACTATAGTGTCAAAGTGTTGATGTTTATCGGCGGACATAGATCCAGTCTGTGATTGCATAGTCTCAATCTTCAACCGGAATAGGCATATGGTATTCTATTAATCATATCTAACTTAGAGTATGATTAGGAATAGAGTACAGTACTGTGCGGTGATATAATGTATTATAGGTGCGGTGATATAATGTATTATATGTGCGGTGATAGAATGTTCTATAAGTGCGGTGATATATATATATATATATATATATATATATATATATATATATATATATATATATATATATATATATATATATATAAAACAAAGTGTATGTATGTAAATATGTATGTCCTTTATATTTTCGCTAATGGCCCATCCTATTGAGATGAAATTTTCTACACGTCTTCCTTTCATTCCAGAGCTGTCAACTGTGATACTTTTTTAGTGTGAAATCGCCTGCTTACTCAGTATTATTTCATTTTTCAGTTTTCATTAAAATTTATATATAGCGAAGGGACTTAACTCTAGAAAAAGTTATTTCAAGGGGCATAACTTTTAATAACATTGTTGTATAACTTATAGTCATATTGTTGTATCGTTTTCAAAGATTTATAAACTCTTTGTCTATAGTTATGTACCGGCATATGAGTTATAATAAATAATGATACAATCTTTAAGGCATTTGCAAAGTTTACATAAAAATAATGCATAATGCATAACATTGTAACTCATCTTTCTATACTTAAGAAGTTATCTAAAAGATGTTGAACAATATCATCGCATCTTTAGTGTTTTCCGCCATCATATCGACACGATTCGCTTGACAGCACTTCTCAGCGCTATCAAGCCAAGACGCCTTACACATTTCAAGCAGCCTGATACGGGGGGAAAACGGCACGTCGTAATAGCACAAGGAAACAAGCTTCCAAGATGCATAGTGAGAAAACCGACCAGACTATCAAGAAGACGAACCTGCCTTTGGAGAGTCTGCATGCAAGCTGTAATAAAGTATCTGAACCTACAGTCAATGAAACTACCAATAAGAAGAGCGACGACTACCCACAAACGAACACAAAAACTTGTGAGAGGAAGGAGGACCAAGACACCAGAATCAGAAACACTGATTCAAACACAGTCAGATGGGTGGTCAAGCGGTTAAAAATGGAGCTTACTGATCAACAAATACAGAAGCAGCTGCAGGAAGAAAATCTTCACGTCAACATTTTGAAGGCAGAGCGGATTCTTACCTACTCCGAATTAAATGAGATGCTCCACACCAGGGACTGGGCGAACCCGGGCCGGGTCAGGCAGACAGACAGACAGACAGACAGACAGACACACAGACAGACAGACAGACAGACAGATAGATAGATAGATAGATAGATAGATAGATAGATAGATAGATAGATAGATAGATAGATAGATAGATAGATAGATAAACAGACAGGGAGGGAGGGAGGGAGGGATAGACGGAGGGACAGACAGAGGGATGGGTCTATTAGACAGACAGACAGACAGACAGACAAACAGACAGACAGACAGAGATAGATAGATAGACAAACAGACAGACAGACACAGACAGACAGACAGACAGACAGACAGACAGACAGACAGACAGACAGACAGACAGACAGACAGACAGACAGACAGACAGTCGGTAACGGGAACGAGAACTTATATGACTACTTATATGAATTAAATGAGATGCTCCCCATCAGGGGCTGGGCAAAGCCGGGCCGGATCAGACAGATAGACAGACAGATAGACAGACAGACAGACAGATAGATAGTCGGGAACGGGAACGTGAGCTTATATGACTACTTATATGAATTAAATGAGATGCTCCACACCAGGAGCTGGGCGATGCCGGGCCGGGTCAGACAGACAGACAGACAGACAGACAGACAGACAGACAGACAGACAGACAGACAGACAGACAGACAGACAGACAGACAGTCGGTAACGGGAACGGGAACTTATATGACTACTTATATGAATTAAATGAGATGCTTCCCACCAAGGACTGGGCGAAGCCGGGCCGGGTCAGCTAGTATATATATATACCTAGAAACATTAATAGGTTGTTTTATTTTTAAGATGGGGAAAATCTTATACCCAGTGACTTATGAACAGTAGATTTTCCCAAGTGACATTTAAGTTAATTGAAAGATTCTCTGATCAACAAACATATTAAACAGAGTAAATTCACAGTGTTTGTTAGATTGAAGACCAATATCGAACAGTGTCTATCTGATGACCAGCATCCTGTTTGTTCGAGCGTTATCGGATAAAGTCGTCACGTGGACGGAGAAACATCTTCTGGGTGAGGTTTTCTGTCCGGAATACATGGTGCTGTTGTGTGCTCAACACAGTGATGTTACAGACTTTGCTCCTGATTCACCGGTCTGATTCCACATACACATTAGAATATTCGACACACATTCTACACATTACACACACACATACTTCTCACACACAAACTCTTTGCTTTAATAAATTATTTGTTGTATTTATTTGTTAAAGCTAGAGTTGTTGAGTATGTTGTGTTGGGGAAGAATGAGAGGGGGCATGATCCAGGGGTGAGTGAGAGTAAGAAAGAAGTGTCCACAGACTGAAGGAGTTTTGTGGACGGATTCTGGTGGTTTCTCTAGGACAATAATATTGGGTTAATAAAATTGTGGGTTTTGATTCCCCTCACTCCAGGGACAACACTAAAGTAATAAAGGATTACTTATTACAACTTGTTTAAGAATATTCCCATTTACTTGTATATTAAATTATGGTATTTTCTTCTTCTTCTTAATGACGACCATAATCTGTGTCTTCTTACAATTTAATTCTAACCCAAGTTGTTCACTGTGTAAAACGATCGCATCTACTAAATGTTGCTGTTCTTGCACATTGTCTGCAATCAATATTGTATCATCCTCATATCTAATGTTATTGATGTTATGTCCCCCATTGATGATTCCTTTCATATCGCCAACATTTCTGAAAATTCTTTCACTGTGCAGGGAAAAAAGATCTGGAGACACGCGTCTCTTAATAGCCTGATATTGACCTACTTCATTATCAATCTTTATGGCAGCTTGTTGTTCCCAATGCGTGTTTTTCATGAGTCTTAGGTCTTTCCCATCAGTTTGCAGATCTGCAAGCATCTCTATCATGTTGACATGTCTTTCTTTATCTAAAGCCTTTGTGTAGTCAATAAAGCAAAGATGTAAGTCTTTGTTTACTTCTATAGAACGTTCAATTAGTGTTCTCAGTATATACACACCATTTACTGTACCCTGGCGTTCTACACACCCACATTGTTCGTGTCAGAGTCCTAAGTCACGTACGAAAAGACAGAGTGACAGCCAGTCAATAGACAGTGACTTAAGACAGGTCCCAAGCGACCACAGACTTTTAGCCGAGGTCAGGGCAGCTAGAGTACTACGCAGGACAGAGACGCCACGGCCCGACTGATTAGAGTTGAGGTAAGAAGCCCGTGACCAGACCCACGTGACTGGGGAAAGACTGGACAGGGCAGGACATAATGTGTGCGACTATAGACGGGGACAGACGTATTGAGATTAGGTGGAGCTGGACGATAGAACCATAGTGCTTGACGAATAGATGTGACTGGCATGTGTGACTATATTCTAGACGTTGGCTAACTGTGATATGCTTGCAAGTCGGGAGAATGCAATGACTGTTCGAGATGCCAACGTTTCTATGTAAATATACCAACGAAGACGGACTCAATGTTTGACGGTCTGTGAGAATCGTTGCCCGACCGTAAGAGTGTGTAGTGTCGGTGTGAATTGTGTAGTGAGCGAACGAGTGGTGAGATGGCTCTTTAACACCTTATAATGTAATAAAGTATGTACGGGAAGCATTTCCTGCTAGTCTCCGAATAGAGTTATTTCTAACAATATAATTTATCTGTCCGAAACCAGTGAATGAGAGCAGGAAGACCCTAAGTTTTTGACAGTTCTCCTATTTCGGGTTGTATTTTCTTCCTAACTCTTTGCATGATGATTCTTAGCAAGATCTGTGTGATGTGGCTCATTATACTAATTGGAATATTGATCACATTCTAGGGCTCCTGATTTCTTCGGGATTGCAATAGATTTAGAATTACATAATTCAGGAGGTGTATCCGTAGTATCATATATTGTGTTCAACAGTCTGGTGACTTGACCTATTCCATATTCTACTAGAGCAATGATCATTTCTGTTGAGATGTTTTCTGGACACGGGGTATGGTTTGATATGTTTCAGAGCAGTCTGAACTTATATCTTCAGAACTGGTGATCATTCATTATTACTCCGAACATCATAGTGTTCTTCCCATGCATCATCATAAAGGTTTTTCACATAATCAGACCATGTTCACAAGTTTTTTATTTTTTATTTTTCCATATTTTGTTTTCAGGCAGGCAGTTAATTTTGGTGTTCTTTTACTAGTAAGCTCCTAAATTCTTTTGTGCATTAATTTGGTGCTTTACTGTTGTGTTGTTTTTCAGTTTATATGCAATTATTTTCAAGCATTGCTTCTTTAGCTTCTTTACATAACTTTTTGACGTCCCTGTCAATCTCTTCATATTTATCACGATTAGTTTTGTTCTATCTTCTTGTTTCCAATAGTCTTAAAATTTCTTCAGTCATCCATTTATTACGACCTATTTTCTTTAATTTTGGAATAGTTGTTTCTGCAGCACAATTGATTATATTCTTCAACATTTCCCCATTGATAATCCTCATCTTGAAATAAGATCTCTAGATTAGACAATACATCAAATCTGTTCTGTAATTCTATGTTAAAATTGTCTTGTGTTTTCTTGTCATGTTTTAATGCACACAGATCACATTTAGTGTTTCCTGCTGTATACTTGACTTTCTTTAACTTTACCTACAATGTGCATATAATCAGTCTGTGATCACTGTAGCAGTTTGCATTTGGAACTGTTTTGCGACATTTAATGCATTTTGAAACCTTCTGTTAATCAGGATGTAATCGATTTGGTTTCTAATCCTTCTGTCAGGACTTCTCTATGTCCATTATCTTCTGTGACTTTCTTAAACCAAGTGTTTCTGACAATCAGTTCATGTCCATTTGCCCAATCTACAAGTCTGTATTCTTTCTCGTTTCGTTCTCCCAAATCATGTTTACCTACTGTGCTTCCATCACCCTGATTTCCTACTTTCGCATTGAAGTCACCCATTATGATGTTTATTTCTGAATGTTTACATGTCTTCAAAGCATGACTATCCCTACCGGGCGAGGCTGCTCCTATGGAGCACCCATTTACACCGTTTCTTTGATTTTCGATGATATTTCATTAATTCCCAAGCCATTTCCGGATACCCATTTTAGGCAGGAGCGACCTGGCAGCTCAGATCAATTGTAAACATCGCTCCGATGCAGATTCGAACTCATGACCACAGGTGGGGGTTTAGACACTACGCTACCGCGGCTTCCATATTTAAAGCTTACTTTAACATTAAAAAAAAAAAAAAAAAAAACTAGACAAGGCTTCTTGTGTAAAGTGAAACAGTCTAACGAAATATTCTTACAAATGTATTTCAGTGGCCGAAAACGTAATTTATTAAAGTGAGACAATCAACTACAGATGTGTTACAAGCGAAATAACTAGCACTAGAGCACCAGAAACGTTTTCTTGTAGGTTCTGACAACAATCACTTAATGTTTAAATGGGACACCTATTATTTCTTTTTACATCAATTTATGAATGCTATCCATTCTGATGCCGGTCTCTCTGGCTGTGGGGTTACAACACTTTTCTCTGTAGTCCCGTTTATCACGCAGAGTCTCGTAGCGGAGCGAGAGCTGAGGCGGTTCGACCCCCGCTCGTGACTTGCGGGATACTGAGCCGGCCGCTCAGAAAGCAATGGCAAACTACTGAGCGTAATCTTGCCAAAGGGATCAACATACAGCTGAAAGATGCTGGTGTTGACAGCTAAGTCCTGTAAAGGATATGCTAAAAAAAAATCCATTCTGATAGAGACGTCGAAGGCCAGAGTGAAGTGGCAATTTGTTTAGATAAAACAACTGCAACAGATTTACTAGGAAATAACCCAGTTAGTGATAGAATCCTTACTATTAGACACAAAGGTGGTTAAAAAAAAACACAACACTCGTACAGATATATGCACCTACTTCAACAGCAAAGGCGGTCGAAATTTAAGATGTTTACAATACACTGCAAGACACATTAAATAAGATTGGTCATAATGATATAGCAATAATACTGGGAGATTTTAATGCAAAAGTAGGTACAGGAAGAGCTAAAAATGAGAGATACGTTTTAGGAAAATTTGGATTGGGAACCAGAAATGATGCAGGTGACAAATTAATTGAATTTTGCACAGAAAATGAGTTAATGATAACCAACAAACTTTTTAAACAACACCCAAGAAGACTCTTCACATGGAAGTCCCCGGACAGTATTACCAAAAATCAAATAGATTATATTTTAATACAAAGAAGATGGAGATCAAGCATAACATATGTAAAAACCCTACGAAATGCAGACTGTGATACGGATCATCAGTTATAAGAAGCAGATCTGAATTTAAAACTCAAAAAGCTTACCCGAGGACCAAGGCCACTTCGTTTAAATCTCACAAAAATACCAGATGCATACACTGTAGAAATAAGGAATCCTTTTGGGGTCTTGATGTCTGTACAAAAGGAAATGACACCTGATGAACTGGCAGTACAAGCTAGAGATATCTTGATAACTGTAGCCAAAGATTTAATTCCGACCAAGAAAAAGCAACTTAAGCCATGGATTACATCAGACACGTTAGAATTAATAAAACAACGAAGGGAACTGAAACAGAAAGGAGGTGAATCCGATAACAGCAGGATGAAGTATACATCTTTATCTCAAAGAAAGAACACAAGAAAGGGCAACAATCAATATATACAAGATTGTTGTACCAGAATCGAGCAATATCATAAGACTGGAAGATATTACGAAATGTTCAAAGAAATAAAGTTATTGACAAGAAATGTTCAACCTCAATTGAATGTTATCTGTGACAAGATGGGAAATACCTTAACAGAATCTAGACAAGTTCTAGAAAGATGGCAGGAGTATTGCAGTGGAATGTATGGTATGAGTGGCAGTGAGGATATGAATGAGATACATGAACCAACGACAGCAGAGACAGAACCTGAACCCTCATTAGATGAAATTGCATGGGCAAAAAAGAACCTGAAGAATGGTAAATCACCTAGATGTGATGAGATACCAGCTGAGCTAATTAAAGCGTGAGGAGAAGAAATCATACAAATCTATCACGCATTATGTAAAAAGATATGGAAATATGGTATATGGCCAAAAGATTGGAAGATAATTATCCAAGGCCAAGGAGAAGATGGGTGCAGGATGTGGCGGATGATCTCCAGATGGGTGTATTGGACGCGGGACATCTTGCTTATGATAGAGAGGTTTTCCGGAAGGTTGTTATGGGAGCGAGGTTCTGCAAAGGACATGCTACTGAATGAATGAATGAATCCATTCTTTGCCTTTTGGCTAATATCAAAGTGTAGTATCAGCACTTGATCTTGCCAGGGCCACCAGCAGAAGCAGTCATCCGAATGACACACAGGGATGTGGGGACCTGATGGGGCAGTTCTGGCCTTTGTGGTAACAGCGAGCTCTTATTTAAAAAAAAAATAATTCTCTAACACTAGATTTCTTCCAGTTTAAACAATCCACGGTCTCACTCACCAAGTGTCCCATTTTATTAATTAGATTGAAACAGGTATGTGTGTCTTCTGGGGGGAGAGAGAGAGAGAGAGAGAGAGAGAGAGAGAGAGAGAGAGAGAGAGAGAGACAGACAGACAGAGAGAGAGACAGAGAGAGACAGAGAGATTGAAAGAGAGCGACAGAGATAAAGAGAGAGAGGAGAAGAGAGGAGAGAGGAGAGAGACAGAGAGAGACAGAGAGAGAGATAGATAGATAGATAGATAGAGAGAGAGAGAGAGAGAGAGAGAGAGAGAGAGAGAGAGAGAGGAGAGAGAGAGAGAGAGAGAGAGAGAGAGATCAAAATGCCGTAAAACAATCAAAAGTGCTGAAAATTAAGAATCTTTATTCAGGAGTCGTGTTTACGAAACGTTTCACAGTCGCCCATCACGGTCCCATGTCATTGTGTCATTCGGATGACCGCCTCTGCATGGCCCTGGCAAGATCAAAAGCAGATTCTATACCTCTACTTTAGCCAAGGTGTCCGAGAGGACGACGACTGCCTGAAACAGGCTAACGAAACTAGAACATTATATACAACAATAAGACAGAGACAAACAGCTTTCCTCGGTCATGTGATGAGAAGAGAGGCATTGGAGAACATCGTAACAACTGGAAAGATCGAGGGGAAGAGAGGCAGAGGTAGACCAAGAGAAGTGATGCTGGATGGATTGAGACGGTGGCATGGAGGAATATCAGCAGCAGAGTTGATCCAGAAAACCAAAGACCGAGATCTATGGAGAGCCATGAACGCCTACACCAGCCGGCACGGCACTTGATGATGATGTCCGAGAGGTGATATTAAGAGTATTTGGCCTTTGACATGCCGGATAAAAATATTTCTTACCTGGCTGCGAAACTATGTACCATTTTAAGCCCAAAACATTTAATGTAACATAGACAAGGATTACAACAATGACTTATTAAAATCTCATTCTTATAAAACAAAGCAATTACTTTTACACAAGTTTTAAAGGCGACTTAAAGATATTTATATCCAATCATTTATGCCTTCTGCATTTTTAGATAATACCATAAAAATTGTATAAGAGGTTATTATAAATACTACAGCTATTTAAATCACATAATACACTTGTGATTATTTTAGTAATGTCCCTTCCAATATTAGCTGTTATAGTGTTATGTCCCTCCAACATTTTAATTACATGTGTTCATTGTAACGTGGCGTTTTGTTTTATTTAAAATTTTTTAAATGACTTTTCTTTACTCGAGAATTTTTTTTTTTTGTTATTAAATAAAGGCTCGCTGTTTCCCCAAGTACCAGAGGGACCCCATCAGGTCCCCACGTCCTTGTATGTCATTCGGATGACTGCTTCTGCTTGTCGCCCTGGCAAGATGAATTGCAAATACTACTTTCTTCTTCTGCGTTCACCCGTGGTGTGTTTTTCCCCAGACGTAATTGCGTTGTATCGAAGCTCCGACAGGCGGACAGTTAGAGCATTGCTTTGCTGATCCGGCAGCTTCTGCAGCTTGTTTTGTTCCACATGCATAGTTGTTACCATTAAGATTGTCGGCAATACTGGCAACTTTGAGAAGTATCTGAAAGATCGCATTAAAGTTGACTTCAAGACTGACAACTTTTGAGAACTATCTAACAGAACGCATTCAAGGTGACGGCACGACTGGCAACTTTGGAAATAATGCCACCTTGGATCTGTATAAAAACAAAATCAACCTGAACATCAAGGTGCCCTTTTGGAAGAAGTATCTGCAGCACTCGACAAAGATATACTTGAAAAACAACAACCCGGATGACTGGCTGATGGTTGTGGCATCCTCCAAGGAGGTGTTTGTGCTTCGGTACTTCCAGATTAACCAGGATGAAGAGAATGAGGAGGAAGATTAAATGCTTGTCTATAAACTAAGCCAATAAATACACTAAACAACAAAACATAGCTGACCACATATCGGCATTATAATACTTACAAACACTATCATGTATATAAAACTCTTGACTTATCAAACTACTAGACATTCCCAGAAACTAAGTAAGATTGGGAGGGTGTGTTGTTAGGGCAGACTCTTTCTTCACTAGCTGATAGTGTTTCTGTAATTATGGGCACCATTAGACGCATTTTTTTATATCATGATGGCGCTGAAACGACAAAATAAAGTACATTTTGCCGAAAACTGCCCGCTCTTTCTATTACTTTTTAAAATAAAACACATCAGAATTATGAGATGAATCTCGGAAAATGTAATCCAGTTTTTTGTTTTTTTTGGGTATGTTTTTCTTTCAAACCTTACTAATGTTGATCGTGGAAATGACATAATAATAATAATAATAATAATAATAATAATAATAATAATAATAATAATAATAATAGAAGAAGAAGAATAACAGTTTTACACGCCTTGAGACACAATGGCCGTATGAATCGACTAATCGGCGCTCTTTGGGTGATGCTGATCAGTATCACACCTGCCGACTTTAACTCCCAAGCCATTTCCGGATATCCATTTTAGGCAGGGACGATCCTGGCAGCTCAGGTCAATTGTAAACATCCGCCCTGGTGCAGATTCGAACTCATGACCACAGGTGGACGTTAAGACACTACGCAACCGCGGCTTCCATGTTTAAAGCATACTTTATATTTTAAAACAAGACTTCTAGTGTATAGTGAAACAGTCTAACGAAATATTCTTGTCAATGTATTCCAGTGAACGAAAATGTAATTTATTAAAAGGACACACTCAACTACAGATGTGTTTTCTCGATATTACAAAAGAAATAACTCACACTAGAGCACTAGAAACATTTGTCTGTGGGTCCTGACAAAAGTCACTTAATGTTTTAATTGGACACCTATAATTTCCATTTACATCAATTTATCAATGCTATCTTTTCTCAGACTTGTGGTTTAGATCAAAGTGTAGTATTTGCACTTGATCTTGCCAGGGCCACCTGCAGAGGCAGTCATCCGAATGACACATTGGAACGTGGGAAACTGTGAGCCCTTATTAAAAAAAAAAAAAAATTCTCTAACACTAGAATTCTTACAGTTTAAACAATACACAGTATCACCCAACAAGTGTCCCATTTTACTAATTAGATTGAAACAGACAGGTGTGTTCTGAGAGAGAGCGAGAGAGAAAGAGAGCGAGAGAGAGAGATAGAGAAAGAGAGAGAGATCGGAGATCAGAGAAAGAGAGAGAGAGAGAGAGAAAGACTGAGAGAAAGAGGGAAAGAGAGAGCAAGAGAGAGAGGGAATGAGAGAAAGAGAAAGAGAGAGAGAGAGAGAGAGAGAGAGAGAGAGAGAGAGAGAGAGAGAGAGAGAGAGAGAGGAGACCGAGAGAGATATCAAAATGCCATGAAACAATCAAAAGTGCTGAAAATTAAGAATCTTATGTTTTACAGGGGTCATGGTTCCGTAAGGAGTCAGAGGCGCCCATCAAGGTCCCATGTTATTGGGACATTCGGATGACCGCCTCTGCTGGTGGCCCTGCAAGATCAAGCGCAAATTCTACACTTTTACTTTAGCCAAGGAATTAATCAACAAAATACGAGAAGTAGGTTGTGAGCTTTACTAGAACACGATTACAAGAAACAAAATGGACGTTGCGGCCAAAGACTTCAGTCAGCACATAATAAACACATACAAACAGACACAACTACACGAAAAAACAAAAAAACAAATAAAAACTACGTGAAAATATTAAGGTTGCTTAGCAAAATACGTCTTGAGTGACTGTAAGTTGAATGAATGAACCGGATGTGTGGTTTAGATGGTCAAAGGACTAAAGGTCAGTACCGCCAGAAGCTCACGGATTGGCTAAGCCCACTAGGGGGATAGGTGGAGGCCCATGTGAGCGGAAAGTGAAATTGGGATTGGTAGAGCACTATAGCAGGCTCTGTGGCGGAGATGTTGCGGACGCATGTCGCAATACTGCAGACCGCGCTCTAGACTACCCCGCGTTGGTTCTCATTAAATAGTATGAGTGCCTATCACTCAGAAAGCTCACTGAATGCAAGCTTGCCAAGAAATCACACACAGCAAAAAGAAAGCTGACTGCGACTTCCTGTGAAGGACATGCAATTGACTGTTATATTGGACTATACAACTGCAGGGATGGCAAGGTTAAGGGTATGGAAGTTAAATAACTTTAGCCAAGGGGTCCGAATGGTGATATTAAGGGTGTTCGGCCTATGACAGGCCCGACAACATTTAAGTTATGGATGGTATGATGTGTATCATTGCAAGAACAAAACATTTAATGTAACATGGAGGGACATAAGAAAAAAGCATTATTAAATTCTCATGCATATAAAACAATGCCATTACTTGTACACATATTTTAAAGACTTCTTAAAATTAGTATCCCATCATTTATGGTTTACAGAACTGTAGGTAATTTTATGAAAGTTTTTATAAAATATTATTACAAATATTAAGATTATTTAATCACATAATACACTTAAGATGCCTTCAGTAATGTCCCTTTAAACAATTAATGTAGTATTATATCCCTTCCCACTATTGTAATGCCACATGGTTTAGTGGTTATAAACTCGCGTCTTACGCCAGTAATCCGGGTTTAATCCCGGGTCCGGTCAAGGATATGCATTACTGATGAGCTCAAACGAGAGCGAAACTCTAGTCTAGTGCTTCCAGTTGACGTGGACAAAGCCTTAGGTTCTTACCGGAATGCGGTAGCGTTACCAGTAGTGGGTTGTGTTCAATATATAATTACATGTGTTCCTATGGAGGTGTTTTTATCCCCCAGTGTTTTAAAATAACTTTTCTTTAATCGAGAATATTTTATTTTCTTAAATAAGGGCTCGCTGTACCTCCAAGTACCAGAACCACCCCATCAGGTCTCCACGTCCCTATACGACATTCGGATGCTTGCTTCTGTTAGTGGCCCTGGAAAGATCAAGTGCAGATACTCCACTTTCTTCTTCTGCGTTCATCCGTAGTGTTTTTTTTTTCTTTCAGACGTAATTGCGTTGTGCTTGTTTACAGCGGAGCTAGTTTACTTGCGCCTTTAGGCCGACACATCCGACTTCTGCGGGCATTTGTTGACCGGGTTAACCTTCCCGGGTGTTTCGAAGGACATTCCACTCTTACTCTGAGACGGACATTAGACTCTCACTGTTGTGGTATCATCTACAGTGCCCACATAGTTGCGGCACTTGCCGTCTTTACAGATGTAAGGCACAATGTAGGCTGCAGATACTGCTGGCTCAGTATCTCACCTCCATGCAGCAGAGAATGTGTAACGGCCAGGCCCTCACAACCGGGGGATATTGACTTAGAAGCGTTCAGCCATATCCCTCAGCTTAGAGCCGTAGAAAAAGTATGGACCAAACATCTAGTGGCACCTTGCACATGATTCGGATTTTATACTCAACGGATTTGCTATAGTCCATTTATTTTTGTATGCCCCAATATAAAATTCCATATCTCAGTAACCAGCTGAGAGAAAATGATGCGATATAGCATATAACCTTATCACGATGTCCACCCAACAAAAAATTTTTTGTTCTGGAGATTGTACAGCAGATTTCAAAGTTAGTTTATATGCGGTATATAATTTACGGGACAGAGATGAAGTGCAAATTATTAGAAGTATTACATCTTCACGAGGAAACACGAGCGTTCAATAGTAATTTTTCACGTTTTTCACAGCTTTGGTCTTACGAAAAGAGCCTTTAGAAGTGAAAGGGGAGTGTTCAGTGGTGTCGCAATATCTTCAGAGGTGTGTCATTAATGTGGGTCCTTTCATTTATGGCTTCACATTTAGAAAGTACAAGGGAGATAGAAATACCATTTGCGAGCAACAGCATTTAGGAGCCACGAGAAGCAGATACCTATGTGAAATAAGGGAAATGCGCAAATAAAATTATGACAGTGTATTTGGATGAAACCTGGATCAATGCGCACCACACAAGTGAAAAGGAATGGCAATCAGTGGACGGAAAGATAAAGCGATATGTGCCCAGTAGTAAAGGACAGCGTGTCGTCATAGCCCATGCTGATAGTACTCAAAATGGTTTACTACAGAATGCTGGACTCGTGTTCGTATCAAAGCACACAGACAATAGGGATTATCATAATGAGATGAATGGCAATGTATTTAGCGATTGGCTCGAGAATACAGTGCTTCTATCCCTAGATAGACCGTCTTGTCTAATTATGGACAATGCATCATATCACAATGTAGATGCTCAAGAAGACAAAATACCTACAGCATTGACGCACGACAATGAAGACGTGGTTGCGGCCTTATGGGAGCACGTGTACACCTCGGAGGAGCAAATGGGTCACCATAGTCTGGCAAGAATGAGGCAGCTGTAACAGGATGGCATGGGTTATTGTGAATGAACACAAGCCCCAGTTATCCCAGACACTCACGTGTATACTAACCCCCAGGGGTTGGACAGGTAGATACACATTTACTACTATGATTGATCCCCTCTGCCAGTTAACAAGTGTTGTTGGTTTACAAGCCCCTCCCAGATTCTATACCTCTACTATCTACCCTCTACCAGGTAACAAGTAATTCTCAGGACTCGTCCAAGACCACACCTAATAATCGTCGAAAAGATATGTCAACAGTTAATCCATTTATTTACACTATAGACACAGGTCTGAAAGGAACGTCCTGATAGGATATGATCTATTTACAATATAGAGTAAAGGTTAGAGATAGAATAAGAGAAGTACTGCGTCATCATTGGGCGTAGCAGAAGATTTGCGTTGTGCTTCCGTCGAGTCAGTCCGTTAGACTCACCCGGCTCTCTTCCAGAAATGCTGATCCTAGTGGACTTCCCTGACACAAGGCCAGATGATCATCAAATGCGATTAGGCACCCGAACCATAAAGACTTGACTGGAGTGTCAACACCCCAACAAACTTGAGTAAAGTTAATAACTACTGTCTCTTCACTGCTTTGTCAACACAGACTGAATGGGAGATCCTCCCTCATGAGGTCTCCTCTGCAGCATCTTGATGATAGCTGAAATCATAGTCGGGCCACAAGCCAAACAAGGTAAATGTCTAACAGGTAGACTCTTCATGGCCTTACTATCATAGAAAATCGAGGTGAGCATTATACAAAGTCAGCAATGTGTCTCTGGAGGATGTCTCCTCTCTAGTAGATGTATATATACATATGGATCACGAACTCAAGGGATTTGACCGGACTCCACCTGAGTCTGGTCGAGAATCATGCCTTGTATCTTGATAACACAATGTCTAATGTTATAAGCACAAGCTGAGACTCTGGTAAATCATATGAAGATCTGTCATTGTGGAACACCTAAGGTTTCATCAGGTATAGCAGGTTATTTGGTGTCGTGCTGCGATAATCTAGCTGAGGTATTCCCAGAGCGCTGACATTGCCCCAGCCAGGGTTGTCCTCTGGAGCGAATACAAAACCATAATCTTCCATTGGAAGCTCAGCTGCATTGTAGATAGTCTATACAATTCTCTTCTAGCGTAGCATCAAAAACCAAACCTTGTATCATACACCCGGTACAGCAGGTCTTCAACAACAGCAGGCACCGCAGGTCTGCAACAACAACAGGTACATCTGCCAACAACAACAGATTCAAGTCGGCAAAAACAGGCACATCAGCCGACAACAACAGGTTCAGGTCGGCAAAAACAGGCAACACCTGAAACAAAAGCGCGGTCGGTGAGAGCAATCGGTACCAACTCGGATTCACATGCAATCATCCACTACTTATCTGCCCTCAGCAGGGTTAAGTAATATATATATACTTACATAGGGAATCATCCCTATATATAGATATAGTGGAAACATGGAGAAACATCCGATCTAGCATGGCACCTGAATCAGCCCGTTGGGAGTATGAGTTCCGTAAAGGTCGAGTATGATCTTACTGCAGTCTCATATTCTTACCTCACTCTTGTCTTCAGGGGTTGTATAAAGAACTGTACATTTTCTATTTACATTAATAGAAAATTAAACCTCGGGAAGAGCAAGTCCTTAGACCACTCCCCGTCACAGGACATAGACATATTGTTTATCACGTAGTTAACATTTAAGTAATTATAAATAATAAACAATGAATGTCATCAGACCATTTTGCCAGTGGGACACCTTCCCACATAATAGCGAAACCCTTCTTGATCCACCTCTATCCTAGAGATGAGAAGTTCTTTGACTAAACATGTTTTCGCCCCACATGATCAAGGGGTGCTTCTCTGTTCTGGTCCCCCAAGCGGATTAGCCTTAGGTGGTGACCGAACAACACAACTGGCCTGGTGTGCCAGTTATATACATATTATAATTGCCTTGCATCCCATATCCCACACATCCCCGAGTCTCATTCAACATCCATACACTGTCTCTTCCATCCATCACCCAAGCACTCACGTACTTAGGTTCATCAAGAGAAAGTCATAGGGCAGTGTACAGAAGACATTAGACCGGTGTCTCACAATCGCGACGATAGCGCAAAAGTATCTCGCATCGGAACGCCTCAAACGTAGACGAATCGCTCAGGTGCATAAAGCATTGCATAGCAGTATATACACATGCCACAAAGTACAGTATATATATATCATTAAAGCACATGATCACTTAGTAAGAGAACACTTCCTATAACTGACATCACGATTTATATATCACCAAATAGATTCATCACATCATAGAGTGACTTAGAACTACATGCTCTGTGTTGTTCCTCGAATCACACTTGATCTTGCCAGGGCACTGTCTGAATTCCTCCTACGGCCTAACCACAGAATCACTAAGCACAGTAATAGTAACTACTTAACTAAGCTGACTTGGGTGTCACTGTAATAATACTACTTTACTACAACTGTAACTTTACCAATAAATACAAGATCTCACAACTTGTAATATATTTGTAGCTACACTGGATTTCGCCATTTTAATGGACCTACATGTTATTAATTGTGTAAATTAATCAGCTACAATTCCCTGAACGCAAAGCACAAACGAAATGTCAACACGAGCTAGTAGCAGCCGCGCGCTGTCCATTATCGATCGCCAACTCATTACGGATTCGCATAACTAATGAGCTGTCTTTCAAACGCGATATTTCGCTTAATTACACAATGAAAGAATGTAAAGCGGTATTACCTGAAACCATCAATTACCACATATCAGCTGAAGTTACTGTCGAGGGCTAACAAGCCTGCCTCTGGGCAATTCTTGACAATACGTGCCGCATTCTGGAGATCTGCGCCAGGTGGTGTCTTGGATCGAAGTGAAGTCTCAAAGCCGTGTTCCGGTTGTTAGGTTAAACTCTCAAACCCAACAAAAACCCAGGTTTCGCGTTTTTCTCACCCAACGCGAGAATCACGTTTTTCTCCTGGCTAGTGACCACGTCACGTTTACTCACGAAATAAACTGCGTAGTCGTTTTGACCTTCTTGTCTAGAAAGTTCGACTTCGCGAACAATCTTAAGTTATGCAAATCAAGCGGCGTTTCAACCGTTAAAAATAACTGGGCATTGACGAGGGGATCTAGCGGAGGTTCGACGCTCAGAGGAAAGGCGAGACGGACATATAATCAGATTGCTACTGGAATTTTTGGTGTTTTAACTCTTCGCTGGCTGCTGAGGATGGGGACGGAGCGCTTATGGGAATGACCCGAATGCTCTGATGTCGGTTTCTAAATCAATCAATCAATCAATCAATCTATTCATATTGTCTGACATCAAGATACTCACTCAGACCGCGCTATTAAACATTGATAAATGTTGCTGGAAAAAATGTGAGGACCATATGTTGAAAGAGGAAGATGACTACTGGAGAAAGGATGGATTGAATTTTATGCAACCGATAGCAGTCATCAACCTACTGGAATCGTCCGACACCGATTAAGGTCTGGGCAGATCGCAGACATTAATCCACATGCACACCTACTGGGATATTTTGCTCCACATATTCAGAAGAATTGCAGACCCTAAACATTACAGCATCAGCACAATGTCAATGGCAACAGTTTGTATTCCATAGTGATGAATTTTCAATTCCGCAAGCCCTCAGCGGTGACAAACAACTGGTATTGGAAAATAACAACAACAAACAAACACTAAACGCATTGAATACCAACAGAAAAGTAATATTGCGGTGGAAACTGACATATTGTGGCATAACAAGAAACGTGAGAGCAAACACGTTGTCAAATTAGGGGACAACACACGTGCATACGAATCAATCTATAAACTACAATGAAAAGAGGATCAACATCTTGGTCGTTAAGAAGAAAGCCCACTACAGAGACACTGACAACTATTTTCATAGTGCAAAACAGGTAATCATGTTCCGTCTCTGAACTGTAAACAACAGAGTAGACAATCTTTCACGAAGACTCAAAGCGTGTCTGTCACCCATGCGTACGTGAGAACAAACTACACAGACAGCTGAACAGATCCTTAAATATGGACACATGATGACTAAATTGCGGTTTCATTTCTGGTCACTCCATACGCACATTAATTAATTAATTTTGTTGCGTATCCCTTACGGGACGTTGCAGTCAACACCAGCATTTTCAGCTGCTGTTGATGTACTAGGCAAGTGTTACGTTCAGTAGTTTGCCATTGCTTTCTGAACGACCGGTCTCTATACCTTTTTCGAAAAAACCAGCACCGCCGTGTTTCGAACCCGGGTATACGGGCTCACAAACCGTGTTCGAAAGCCCTTCAGCCACAGCGCACATTAACGCACAGCAATTTGGAAGCTTTCACGAACTCAATATAAAAAGCTAAATGCATTCTAGTCACATGAATACTTGTGTACAATTATTAACCAGCAGCTGAAGAAACAAGAAGGAAATGAAAAATAAGGTAAGAAATATATTCCTTCTACTTTCCTGTCAATTTACACATTATTTACACCATGCCTATGTAAATTATGTCTTTACTAATATTACACATTGCACCCCTCTCGGGAGTCTCCGTGGTGAAGTGGGCAAGTCGTCTGACTCGGGCTCCGAAAGTTGTATGCTCGATTCCTTCATTTCACGAGTGCATTTTTCGGAGACTCCCGAGGGTCGTGGCTGGAGCTACGGAGTTCGTGCTTTGTGCTACGCTTTCCGCTCTGCGGAAAGAAACTGAGCCATATGGGATAATAACCCGGTGCAATACAGTCGACCCTGTCGACTTTTAAACTACTTTTTTTATTGCACCCACTCCCATACGAATCTGGCTACAGCCTTATACTTGTGTCCTTACCAGAAATAACGTGGTTTACTGTAAGACTAGTTTGTTAGCGTGAATTCACTACATTTTTCCCAAAACATCAAAGAAATGTCGCCGCTTTCGATGATTTAAGTTGCTTTTGGACCTATCAGAGACATATTCCTTGGGTGGGGGTAAACATAAGACGGCAGGAAAAATTTCATAACGATGCAACAGACAATTTTCAAAATAATTGATCGTGAATGACGGCATTAATTTCCGGACAGACTATATCTAAGGTATATTCCATTTTGTTTCAGTTTCGCTTCAAACCCAACAAGGGTTACTAGTCAGCATCGGGTATCCGATCGTCTTCGCAACTCTGACTTTCGTTCTTGATTAATGAAAACATTCTTTATGAATGCTTTCGCTGTATTTCGTCTTGCGGCGATCCAAGAATTTCACCTCTAACGCGGCAATACGAATTCCCCCATTTGTTACTGTTGATCATTACCTCCAGTTCCGAAAACCAACAAAATAGAACCGAGGCCCTATTCTATTATTCCATGCACCATTATTCAAGCAAACATGGCCTGCTTTGAACACTAATTCTTTTCTTCAAAATAAACGCGCCGGCCACCCGAGACGCTGAGCGAAGAGCACCCACAGGAGAGAGCTGGTAGATGGTAGGGCAGGTACAGCCGCTTACACCTGAGATCCAACTACGAGCTTTTTAATTGCAACAACTTTAATATATACTATTGGAGCTGGAATTACAGCGGCTGTTGGCACCAGACTTACTCTCCAATAGATTCTTGTTAAAGGGTTTAAGGTGTACTTATTCCTGTTACGGGAGCCTCGATAGAGTCCAGTATTGTTATTTTTCTTCACTACCTCTTCGTGCCGGGAGTGGGTAAGTTGTGCGCCTGCTGCCTTCCTTGGATGTGGTAGCCGTTTCTCATGCCCCCCCCCCCCCCCCGCCTCTGGAATCGAATCCTTATTCCCCGTTACCCGTTACAAACATGGTAAGCATGTCACGTACCATCGACATTTGATAGAGTAGACATTTGAAAGATGCGTCGCCGGCATGTAAGGCCATGCGATCAGCACAAAGTTATCCAGACTCACCAGTGGGAACGTCGCGCCCCGCGGAGGACGACTGTGATTGGTTTTGAACTAATACAGGCGCTCTTACCGCCAGGGTCGGAGCTTGGTAAGCATGTATTAGCTCTAGAATTGCCAGTTATCCAAGTAGGATCGTGTCATCTAACGAACCCCGACTGATGTTATGAGTCATTCGCGGTTTCACCGTGAGACAGTGGGAACTTAGACATGCATGGCATAATCTTTGAGACAAGCACATGAATACTGGCAGGATCAACCAGATATCTATCGCACAGATGGGCTTTTTACACATACGCAGGCCAAGATTAGCAATCGATTAACGCGCTCCTTTGGTACCCGGTGTTACATGTATAACCACTGGGCGCCTACCGACGAGCTTTCAAGCTACGATAGGCAGGACTGACCGTAAATCACACTTACTGCAGGCCCACTACTCATCGAGAGAGAGAGAGAGAGAGAGAGAGAGAGAGAGAGAGAGAGAGAGAGAGGAGAGAGAGAGAGAGAGAGAGAGAGAGAGAGAGAGAGAGAGAGAGAGAACGAACAGACTTTATTTTCAAAGGGTAACAAATTGGGCACGCAGGCCCGTCTTACATTCGGCCCTTCCAATCACTCATCTTTCTTTCATCAACAGTGCACAGGAAAAAACATTGTCACATGAATTTTGTAAACATAAACAATGCATATTACTATGTTATGAAACACATCCACCACCCACCCACACATCCCCCATTCACTCCAACTACCCCCACCCAACCACACACATAACCCACACACACATACATGCCCCTACCCATCCACTACATCCCTACACCTACACATCTCCCCACCCACACACCTCTCACCCACCACACATCCTATCCACCCACACCCCAAGCACACATACATTCCCTAACCCATACATACGCCACCCACACACATCCATCCACCTACACACATCTCCCCATCCTCTCACATATCCTCTACCCGTCCCATTACAAACCAACAATCACTCACCCACATATCTTCCTCCACCCACACACCTCCAATCACCCAGCGAAACACACATTCCTCAGCCACACATCCACCACGCACACACACATCTCCCCGTCAACTCACATATCCCGCACCTACCCACACACAAATTCCGCACCCACCCACATAATCTCCCATCTCCCCCAGCCCACTCACAGATCCCGAGCCCACCCCTACAAATATCCCCCACCATCTCCTAACCTACACACACTCACCCATCCACATATCCTCTACCCACCCACACATCCTCTACCCACCCATCTCCCAACCAAACATCCGTTAACCACACACCCTTACTCATATACAATCACCCACCCACACATCCTCTACCCAACCACACATTCTCCACACACCCATCCCCCAGCCACACATCCCTTAACCACACACCCTACCCATATACACACACATCCCCACCCACGCACAATCTCCCCACCCATACACACATCCCTCACACACATCCCACCCACCAACACATCACACATTCACATAACACACACACCTCCCATCCACGCACACACACCCACACACACATCCCCAAACCATTCACTCATCCCCTCACACATCCCTAGACACACGTACTTATCCCTCAACCACTAACACCCACACATCCCTCACCCACATCATCAACACATACATCTCCTATCTACCTACCCACACTCACACACCCCAACCACCCATCTAAACACACAGCCCCCACCATCACACACATCCTTCACCCACCCGCACACACAACCACACCCCCACCCACCCACACACACACATTCCTTTATCCACACCCAGCTCCCCTTCCACACAACACCACACCCACATCCCATAAGACACATCCCTCACCCATACACACATCTCTTCACACATTTACTACCCATCCACACATCCCCAAACTACAATCACCCTCACTTCCCACACATACATCCTCCATCCAGCACACACATCCCCACCCAGCCAGACATATCCCCCACTCACACACACATCCCCAAATCCATCACCCACACCCATCACGCACATCCTCCCACAACCCACACACACCCCCACACACATTCACCCACACATCTCTCACCCACACACACACACCCCACTTATCCACCCAAACATCCCACACCCATACACATCCCTCACCCACACACATATCCCCAAACCCACAACCACCCCCACCTGCACACATCTCCCACGCACCACATATCCCCACACCCACATCTCCCCACCCACACATATATCCCCACCCATTCCATAACCCACCATCAATCATCTACCCACATATCCTCCTCCACCCACTCACCCACAACCACCTAGCCAAACACACATCCCCACCCACACACACATCTCCCCGCCAACCCATACATCCCGCACGTACCCACACACAAATCCCCTACCCACCCACACAATCCCACCCCGCCCAACCACACATCATGAAGCCCACCCACACACATCACGAATCCACCCACACACACATCCCCCCATTCCCCAACCTACTATTATGATCAAACTCCCACACTTTATACGCACATACAGTGACGATTGTCGTGAGCATTGTCGCAAAATTGTAAAGAAAATGGAGAATATTTGTACATATACATTTTGTAACTTAAAAATTAGTTATGCAATTCAACTCTCTCTCTCTCTCTCTCTCTCTCTCTCTCTCTCTCTCTCTCTCTCTCTCTCTCTCTCTCTCTCTCTCTCTCTCTCTCTCTCTCTCTCTCTAGTAGGTGTATAATAGCGGTTTGAGCCGTAGTCGAGGGGGTACCCTGCGCGTCGAGGTCCAGGGTAGCGTTGTAGCGTTCAAATACACGCCCCAATCTGATTATTGGTGGTGGGAACCCTCGGACCCCCAAGGGATCCAGCGGTTTGAGCCGTAGTCGAGGGGTATCCTGCGCGTTGAGGGGCATATGTGGCCCCACTCCCAAGGGGTCCAGCGGTTTGAGCCGTAGTCGAGGGGGTACCCTGCGCGTCGAGGTCCGCCCAGCACATGTTTGACTGGTGGTGACCCTGCGTATCGAGGTCCGAGGTCAGTGGTAGAGGCACAACGAATGTTGAGACCTCCAAGGCTAGACCAGGCACACCCACACTGAGACACTTATTAGAGAGATATGCTATTACCTGTTGACTCACGTGCTTGTTGTTGTAGCTGCTTTATGGTTGGCATATTTTTTTCCGCCGCCTACATATATATAAATATTGAAACCACTATTAGAGAGCTGTGCTATTATATAACATACCATTCAAGATGGGTCTAGGTAAGAACACATGTCAATGGTTGCGCTCATACTCCACAGCGCTATGCGGTCGGCGCTGTATTGGTGAACATTGTGCGAAAGGGGTCATACACAAAGCCCTGTCAAATCTGTGGAAGGGGAGTCATCAACTACCTATCTCTGTACCTAGATTGTGGATATAATCGCAAGAACCGCCGGACTTGGTACCAGAAACATATAAAGCTGTACAAAGCAGAGGTTCGACGTTTGGCTAGGATCACACCATTTTAGTCACTCTGTTAGAGACTGGGAGAACTATAATCCGTACCGGAGAGCCAACCATTTTTTTGCCAGCCTATTAGAGACTGGGAGAACTATAGTTCGTACCGGAGAAATCATGCCAACTGTAAAACAACTACAGCAACAAGCACGTGAGTATGGGATGCCATACAGTGGGAGAAGGAAAGCCGTCCTCGAGAGGGAAATAGCCCAGGCGCGTGATTGCGTTCGCAAAGTCCGACTTGAGCGAGCCGCCACCACCGGGCGATATCCAGCACTCCGAGGACAGGTCCAGGATGAGGCGCAACGCGCACAGGAGTGGGAACAACTTGAACTGAGGACTACCGCCACCCTACGATATGGGGCCCAACGTAGACCAGTTGTTGTACCACTGCACCACGAGCCAGTCATCGAGCGGCCTATCCTGCGCCACGAGCCAGCCGCCGAGCGCCCCATCCCAAAGCCACGCACATCCATTCTGCGCCGCGAGCCAGCCGCCGAGCGCCCCATCCCAAAACCACGCACAATCTTTTTGCGCCGCGAGCCAGCTGCCGAGCCAGCCGCTGAGCGTCCCATCCCAAAACCACGCACATCCCGCCGCGAACCAACTGCCGAGCGCCCCATCCAACCACCCGCCGACCAACCAGGGTCACTTGAAACAGGCTACCTGTCATACAACAAGCCATTGGAATATAGAGTCGTGCGTGAGGATGCATGGGGTTTTGTGGATTACCGGGCGACGGTACCAGAGTGGCACATACACCCAGACGCTTGAGGATTCCTTGATCGTATGTTCCCATCCACCAAAGCACTCATAGAGAAAGCATTGGAGAGGTATGGTGGCGTCTTTCTTCACTAGTGATTCTGTAATTAAGGGCACCATTAGCCGCATTTTTTAAAATCATGATGACGCTGAAACGACAAAAGAAAGTACATTTTGCCGAAAACTGCCCGCTCGTTCTATTACTTTTTAGAAAAAAAAACCATACCAGAATTATGAGATGAATCTCGGAAAATGTAATCCAGTTATTTCTTTGTGGTTGTTTTTTTGTTCCCCCTTTCAAACATTACCAATGTTGATCGTGGAAATGAATGAATAATAATAATAATAATAATAATAATAATAATAATAATAATAATAATAATAATAATAATAGAATGACAGTTTTACACGCCTTGAGACTCAATGGGTGTATGGCGCCAGACCCATATTTTGAACCGACCAATAGGCGCTTTTTGGGTGATGTGGTCAGTATCACACCTGCCGCCTTTAATTCCCAAGCCATTTCCGGATATCCATTTTAGGCAGGGACGACCTCGGAGCTCAGGTCAATTGTAAACATCTGCCCCGGTGCAGATTCGAACCCATGAACAACGGTGGGCGTTTAGACACTACGCTACCGCGGCTTCCGTGTTTAAAACTTATATATATATATAATTCCGCACCCACCCACACATCCTCTACCCAACCACACATCCTCCATCCACCCATTCCCTCAGGCACTCATCCCTTAACCACACACCCCTACCCATATACACACACATCCCCACCCACGCACAATCTCCCCACCCATACAAACATACCTCACACACAACCCCACCCACCAACACATTCCCCATTCACAAACACACACCTCCCATCCACGCATACACAGCCCACACACACACATCCCCAACCCATACATTCATCCCCTAACACATCCCTAGACACACGTACTTATCCCTCAACCACTAACACCCACACATCCCTTACCCACTCATCAACACATACATCTCCTATCTACCCACCCACACTCACACACCCCAACCACCCATCTAAGCCCTCATCATTTATCCACATCCAGCTCCCCTCCCACACAACACCACACCCACACACATCCCAAAGACACATCCCTCACCCACACAGACATCTATCCACACATCTCCTACCCATCCACACATCCCCCAACTACAATCACACTCACTACCCACACATACATACTCCATCCAACCACACACACCCCCACCCAGCCAGACATATCTCCCACCCACACACACATCTCCAAATCCATCACCCACACCCATCACGCACCGCTTTCCCAACCCACACACATCCCCCACACACATTCACCCACACATCTCTCACCCACACACTCTGCCCACCCATCCACCCAAACATCCCACACCCATACACATCCCTCACCCACACACACATCCCCAAACCCACAACCACCCCCACCTGCACACATCTCCCACACACCACATATCCCCACACCCACATCTCCCCACCCACATATATACCCCCACCCATCCCATAACCCACCATCAATCATCCACCAACATATCCTCCTCCACCCACTCACCCACAACCACCTAGACAAACACACATCCCCACCCACAAACACATCTCCCCGCCAACCCATACATCTCGCACGCACCCACACACAAATCCCCCACCCACATAATCCCACCCCACCCACCCACACATCCTGAGCCCACCCACACACATCACGAAACCACCCACACACATCCCCCCATCCCCCAACCTACTATTATGATCAAACTCCCACATTTTACACACACATACAGTGACGATTGTCGTGAGCATTGTCGCAAAATTGTAAAGAAAATGGAGTAAAATTGTACATATACATTTTGTAACTTAAAAATTAGTGATGCAATTCAACTCTCTCTCTCTCTCTCTCTCTCTCTCTCTCCCTCTCTCTCTCTCTCTCTCTCTCTCTCTCTCTCTCTCTCTCTCTCTCTCTCTCTCTCTCTCTCTCTCTCTCTCGCTATCTCTCTCTCACTCACTAACGCTCTCACTCACATTACAGTAATGTTATATTATACATGATAAAATCAAGTGTCATACATACAAAATGATAATGTGAAAGATGAAAATACACAAAAAATATGGAATGGCATGTTACAGGACATGCGAGCACTCAATTCTCTCTCTCTCTCTCTCTCTCTCTCTCTCTCTCTCTCTCTCTCTCTCTCTCTCTCTCTCTCTCTCTCTCTCTCTCTCTATTACACAGGCACACACACACCCCCCCCCACACACACACACATATCCCTCACATACACACCCATACATACATCCTCACATCTAGACAAATACATGATGCCTCACATGATCACTGAAACTAATAGGAACAAACTCCCACACTTTACACACAATTGAGACACTGACGATTGTCGTGAGAATTCTCGCAATTGCAAGAAGTGGAGAAAAAATTGTACATATACATTATGTAGCGTAAAAATTAGTGATGCAATTCAACTCTCGCTTTTTTCTCTCTCTCCCTCTCTCTCTTGCTCTCTTTCTATCTCTCTCTCTCTCTCTCTCTCTCTC
Organism: Cepaea nemoralis; assembly: GCA_014155875.1. Lineage (NCBI taxonomy): Eukaryota > Metazoa > Mollusca > Gastropoda > Stylommatophora > Helicidae > Cepaea > Cepaea nemoralis. The sequence continues at coordinate 69,381 of JACEFZ010006604.1, read as the reverse complement.
TCTCTCTCTCTCTCTGTCTCTCTCTCTGTTGCGCTCTCTCTTGCGCTCTCTTTCTCTCTCTCTCTCTCTCTCTCTCTCTCTCTCTCTCTCACTAACTCTCTCACTCACATCACAGTAACGTTATATTATACATGATACAATCAAGTGGCATACAAAATGATAAGATGAGAATTTAAAAAAATAATATGGAATGGCATGTTACAGGACAATCAGGTGGCATTAAACGATACCTCGTAATATGAAAGATGAGAATACATAAAAAATATGGAATAGCATGTTACATGACATGCGTGAGCTCAACTCTCTCTCTCTCTCTCTCTCTCTCTCTCTCTCTCTCTCCTCTCTCTCTCTCTCTCTCTCTCTCTCTCTCTTTACATACACACACTTTCACACTCATTCACACACACTCTCTCTTTCTCTCTCTCTCTCTCTCTCTCTCTCTCTCTCTCTCTCTCTCTCTCTCTCTCTCTCTCTCTCTTCTCTCTCTCTCACTTACACTCACTAACTCTCTCACTTGCTTTACAGTACTTTACATGAATTCATGTTATGCATGTTAAAATCAAGTGCATCTAGATGATAGTATGAACAAAATGAGAATACACAAAACATATGGATCAGCATGTTAGATGACATGCGTGCGCTCAACTCTCTCTCTTCTCTCTCTCTCTCTCTCTCTCTCTCTCTCTCTTCTCTCTCACACACATGTACATATACACACCCACACACATCATACCCACGCAATACACACACCTGCACACATCCATATACTTACTCACACGTACTCACATAACACCCGAATATACACTCCCTCGCATACAGTGCATGCATGCACACTTACACATACAAAAGTATACAATACATACACGAACTCACACACTCATTCATACACACATACACCCATGCACATGCATATAAACGAGAGGGTGAGAGAGGGTGAGAGAGGGTGATAGAGAGAGGGTGAGGGAGATAGAAAAAAGGGACATAGAGGGAGAGGGAGAAATAGAGAAGGAGGGAGAGAGATATATATTAAGAGAGAGAGAGTGTGTCATTTGTCACCCGTGTCATTCGGGTGACCGCCTCTGCATGTGGCCATAGCAAGATCACGCGCAGATTCTACACTTCCATCTAAGCCAAGTGGCGATATAAAGGATATTAGACCGTTTACAGGCCTGACAAAAATAGTTTATGATACTGAAGTACTCAAGCTCGTACCATTGAAAGCACAACACATTAAATTAAAAATCGAGGGAAAATAGGAAAATGCATTACTAAATTGTCTTACTTACAAAATAAAGCCAAAATATTTATAAACACTTTCATGATAAGCTAAATGGTTTACTCCATCAGTTATATCGTAAATAACTGTAAATAATCTTTATAAAGCTCTGATAACATTTATTATAAATACTACAGTTATTTAAATAACATAATACGTTTATGCTGCTTTGAGTAATGTCCCATAAAATAAAAACTCATAATGTTAAGTCCCTTGCCTCTATTTTAATTACACGTGTTTCCTTTCATGTGTGTCTTTTGTTTTTGTTTTTTTTTACATTTTTAAAAAATAACTTTTCTTTTAACTTTCAAGAACTTTTCAAGAATGTTTTTTTATTTCACTCTTCCGAATAACGGTCCCAAATTATTTATTGTAAAAAGCATCCCTTACAGGGCCTCATTAGGTGATATAATTTTAAAAAATAATAAAAATGTAATATGTAATGCAATAATATTTTACAGTTGTATGTGAAAATTGTGGCACAAAAGTTGTACATAATGTCCAAAAGCACTTTCTTTGTGAAAATAATGGTACATATCGGTACGAGCATTGAATGTGTTGTCGATCATTTCCGGTTTAGTGGGACGTGGACTATTATAGTATGTCCAGAAATGAATGCCGTCATTCACGATCAATTATTTTGAAAACTGTCTGTTGCATCGTAATGAAATTTTTCCTGCCGTCTTATATTTAACCCCACCCAAGGAAAATGTCTTTTATAGGTCCTAAAGTAACTTAAATCATCAAAAGCGGCGACATTTCTTTGATGCTTTGTAGAAAATGTAGTGAATTCATGCTAACAAACTAGTCTTACAGTAAACCACGTTATTTCTGGTAAGGTCACACGTACAAGGCGTAGCCAGATTCGTGTGGGAGTGGGTGCAATAAAAAAAAGTAGCTTAAAAGACGACAGGATCGACTGCATTGCACCGGGATTTTATCCCATATGGCTCAGTCTCTTTCCACAGGGCGGAAAGCGTCGCAAAAAGCATGAACTCCAGCAACGACCATCGGGAGTCTCCGAAAAAATACACTCGTGAAATGAAGGAATCGAACATACAACCTTCGGAGCCCGAGTCAGACGGCTTGACCACTTCACCACGGAGACTCCCGAGAGGGGTGCAATATGTAATATTAGTAAAGGCATAGAATTTACAGAGGCATGGGGTAAATAATGTTTAAATTGACAGGAAAGTAGAAGGAATATATTTCTTACCTTATTTTTCATTTCCTTCTTGTTTCTTCAGATGCTGGTTAATAATTGTACACAAGTATTCATGTTATTAGGATGCATTTAGCTTTTTATATTGAGTTCATGAAAGCTTCCAAATAGCTGTGCGTTAATGTGCGTATGGAGTGACCAGAAATGATACCGCAATTTAGTCATCATGTTTCCATTTTTAAGGATCTGTTCAGCTGTCTGTGTAGTTTGTTCACACGTACACATGGGTGACAGATTCGCTTTGAGTCTTCGTGAAAGATCGTCTACTCTGCTGTTTACTGTTCAGAGACGGAACATGATTACCTGTCAGAATCTTGCATTCAGCAAGTACACAGGCTCGTATTCACTGACAAGTGCGATACAAAACACGGTCACAGAATGACTTGACGTGACACGCTACAACTACAATTCAAACACTTTATTCACGCTGCTCACTCATCACAACCATTACATGCATCGCGCAATTACAATAGGGATACCACAATGCAATCAATAGATATACAACTTCAATACAACTTACAATCCTACAACCCAGGCGCACAGTCTCCTAATACTCACACAGGCTTTCTATCTATTCACGTTCAAACACACAATTCGTACAAGCTCCATTCTAACCGTCTGTCCTGTACAACAGTCGCCAAGCCGTCTGAAGCTAACCCGCCGTGAGTTTCCGCTAGTCGGGGTAGTCCCACGCCTTCACTGACTGACCATCGCTGGCACAGCGTGGTTAGTGTCGTTCATAGTTGGGCCTGGCCGTAATTGCCAGGCGCCGTTAAAGACGACGCGGCAGAACTGGCGGGGAGATTATGACAACCTGTTTTGCACTATGAAAATAATTGACAGTGTCTCTGTAGTGGGCTTTCTTCTTAACGACCAAGATGTTGGTCCTCTTTTCATTGTAGTTTATAGATTAATTCGTATGCACGTCTGTTGTCCCCTAATTTGACAACGTGTTTGCTCTCACGTTTCTTGTTATGCCACAGTATGTCAGTTTTCACCGCAATATTACTCTTCTGTTGGTATTCAATGCGCTTAGTGTTTTTTTTTTTTTAAATACCAGTTGATTGTCACAGCTGAGGGCTTGCGGAATTGAAAATTCATCACTATGGAATACAAACTGTTGCCATTGACATTGTGCTGATGCTGTAATGTTTAGGGGGTGCAATTCGTCTGAATAGTTGGAGCAAAATATCCCAGTAAGCGTGCACGTGGATTAAGGTCTGCGATCTGCTCAGAAATTAATCTGTGTCGGACGATTCCAGCAGGTTGATGACTGCTCACGGTTTCATAAAATTCAATCCACCCTTAATCTCCAATATTCCTCTTCCTCTTTCAACACATGGTCCTCACATTTTCCCAGTAACTTGTATCAATATTTAATAGCGCGGACTGGATTAGTATCTTGACGTCAGACAATTTGAATATAGTATTGTCAGCTGCCACCTGTCCTTTAATTTTATCCCAAACAAGTTCTATAGGGTTAAAATGAGAGTGGTACGGGGGAAGTCTCGAGCACCCATGACGATGCTCTTCTATCAACTTGTCGATTTGATATTTCTTGCTTTTTGGCGTCTGTTTTACAAGGGACAACAATTCTACCTAGAAATAGGCCTACCTTTCTGGAAATGGTATGTTTTCCATTCGGAGGCATATCTTTATTGCTCCCTTTTGTGCTCGATGCTGTGGGTATTTTGTCTTATTGGGCAACAACATTGATATCATGCATTGTCCATAATTGGACACGACGGTCTATCTAGGGATGGAAGCACAGTATTCTCGAGCCAATCTCTAAATACATTACCATTCATCTTATTATGATAATCCCTATTGTCTGTATGCGACGAGCCCAGCATTCTGTTGTAAGCTATTATGCGTATTACCAGCATGGGCCATGACCAAAAGCTGTCCTATACTACTGGGCACATATTGCTTTATCTGTCCATCCACTGATTGCCATTCCTTATCACTTGTGTGGTGCGAATTGACCCCCATTTCATCCAAATACACTATGCCATAATTTTCTTTGCGCATTTCCCTTATTTCACATAGGTATCTGCTTATCATGGCTCCTAAATGCGGTTGCTCGCAAAGAATATTTCTACCTCTCTTGTACTTTCTAACATTGAAGATAATGTTCTTATAATTTTCCACAAAGTTGGTTTGGATAGCTCTATGTTATTGTTCTTTCTCAACCAAACCCTAAGTTTTCTTACAGTCACTGTTTCTTTGGCATGCAGAATTTTTATAATGCTGGATAATCCTGGATATAAAATCCTAAATTTTTATAATTTTAGGAGTCACGTGGCGAAGTGGTCAAGCCTTTTGACTCGGGCTGCAAATGTTGTGGGTATGATTCCGGGCCGCATTCTTCGACACGGAGACTTCTATGGGTCGTCGCTAGAGCTGCAGAATTCGTGCTTTGTGCGATGCTTTCCGCGCTGAGGAAAGAGACCGGGCCATATGGGATAGAACCCGGTGCAATGAAGGCGACCCTGTCGACATTTAAGCGACTTTTTAAAGAATTTTTATAATACCTCGCCTTATGACATCTTTGTCAAAGCTGTCTACAATAACCTTTCTACCTACCGTTCGGTTATTGCATGGTGGTTTAATTCCAGATTCGTGCACCCATCGACGAAATGAACTTTTACTCAAAACCAATGCATGCACTGTTCTTTTTTCGGAATTTGTAATAGTATAAAACAGTTTTCTGCGATCATCTTCTATACAAAAATATGTGTACAACTTCATAGCGATGCTTTGAAGTGTATACACAATTTCGCATTCAATCCCATTGAAAAATATTCACACATTTCAATGTTAGCGATATGTGGTAAGATTTAAATAATAATAATAATAATCAGGCTTCATGAAATAACCCACAGTTTTACGACACCTCTGAACAGTCCCAGTTTAAACTACGCGGGGTTCTTGTCATAAGGCCAATCCCGTGAAAGACGTAAAATATTCAACATTGCAGGCTGATTGTCTGGCTACACTGTAATACATTTCTTCTTCTTCTTCAGCTTTCCGAGCCATTGAGGTTCTTTGCTGCAAATACAATCCGTCTCCATTCGTCTCTCTGGTGGATCTTCTCTTGCCAGTCGTTGATTCCAAGTGCTTGTAGGTCTGTACATGTATTATCTCTCCACCGTCTTCTTGGTCTACCTCGGGGTCTACGGTCATTTATTTCCTGAGTGTAAGCGAGTTTTGTTTCCCTTTTATCTTCCATTCTTTCTATATGCCCCAGCCATTGTAGTCTATTAGCCTTCATGATACCAGTGATTAGCGGGGACTTAAACAGATCATAAATGTCTTTGTTACTTCTTCTTTTCCACTCTCCACTTTGTGTATCCCTAATGGGTCCAAAGATGCGTCTTAAAATTTTGTTCTCTAAGGTTTGTAACAAGGTTTCGTCTCCTTTCGTTGTACTCCAGGTTTCAGAGCCATACAGCACAACGGGTCTGATCAGTGTTTTGTATATTGTGATTTTGGTGTTACGAGATAGCGCGTTTGATTTTAGTAGATGTTGTAGTGCATAGTATATCTTATTTCCAGAGTTGATTCTTCTTCTTTTCGTTCATCCGGAGTGTTTTTTCAGATGTGATTGCGGTGTGTCTGTTATGCGCCATTGGGCCGAAACCCGTAGGCCAACACATCGACTTTAGCGTGCATTTTTGACCAGGTAGCATTCCTGGGAGACTCTCACTTTTGTGGCACCATTGCAACCATGCTGGCCAAGGTGGATCGGTCGAAGACAACGGTCATCCCTCAAAGGAAGGCAGGGACAGTCCATAGCATTTTCCGCCATCCAAGGTTGCTTCCATAGTTGCAGGGCCGACACATAACGCCCTGGATCTGGGCTCACCGAGGGAGATCGTCACGTCCTGCTCATGGCTGCTTTAAATCCTCACTTCAATATATTGGTCATTTCGTTTCCCCGAGTGATTCCCGCACAAACCAGACAGGTTTGCAGACGGCATCCACTCAGCGAGTTTTCGGACATGTGCTTGTCGTTGCACCCATCAGAGCTTTTCCAGGCTCAACAGACATTCGGAAAACTACCCAGTCAGAGCTGTTCCGAACAAGAGCGGCATTCAAAAACTAGGTATTCAGAGCTGTTCCTAGCACGAGAGACATTCGGACGAGACATTTCACTCCGACATAATTGCGTAGTGTCAATTTTTAGTTTCCCACCCGTAGGACGACACTTCCGACTTCAGCGGGCATTTTTTAATGAGGTTAGCCATCCTCTGGTTTCGAGGCACGTTGGACTGTTGTGATGTCGCTAACATCTCAGCTGGTCAAGATAGAACGATGAACGACATCGTGGTCGGCCCTCAAGGGAAGGCAGGGGCAGACCATGAGCATTCCCTCGCTATCCAAGGAGGCTTCCATAATTGCAGAGCCGGCACATATTGCTCTGTGACTGGGCTCACCCGAGGAGTTGCCACGTCCTGCTCATGGCTGCTTTAGTTCCTCACTTCCATGTGTTGGGCAACTCGTTTGCCACTGATCGCTCAAGCACACACCAGGGACGGTCAGACTGCAAGCGACACCCACGCATTTGACTTCGGACCACGCAATAGGTTCGCTCGCCGTGCGTTCCATTTTGCGTCATTGAGACGTTCTTCCACTTTTGTCTACACTCTCTATGAGTTAGATACAGTTTTCGCAGCCACTTTCTTCGACTGGGGCACTTTTTGACTTTTTGTACTCGCTCACGAGGTAGGCTTCTTGTGCTGCCGGATCAGCACCTTACCTTCGTGCAGCGGTGAACGAGAAACGGCCTGGCCTCTCATCCGGGAATCTCTCATATCCCCCAGCTGAGAGCCTTCGAACTTCTATCAGACCTGAGCATGTAGCTTGCTCAGTATCACGCCTGTATTTTTCGAAAGGTGGCTATCGACACGGCTCTCAGGTCCGAGGGTTTGTGGCTTAGAGGCGTTCAGCCACAGCCCTCAACAGGGAGCCTTTAGTGTTTTGTCCGGACAAAGAACTTCTGCCTTCGTGCGCCTGATTTAAGTTTTAGACTGCTATCCTCAGTCTCACCTGCAGAGCAGCAGGTTGTGTCTCTCTTAGTCTGGTCCCTATCCCATATGCTGTCCGATATGTAATTTTTCACCCATCGGCAAGCACATGGGGTCGATGGGACACGCAAGCTCCCCCACCACGGCAAGGTGGAGACACATCGGGGGAGGAGTTGATTCTAATTTGTATTTCTTCCCTTATGATGTTGGAGCAGTTGAAGATTGTACCCAGGTATTTATATGTTTCCGTTCTTTTAATGGTCATATTATCTATTTGTATGTGGCCAGAGTTTTTAGCCATTCCGTCTCTTGAAATTACCATATATTATGTCTTATCTTGGTTGATAACCAGCCCCATCTCTTGGGCTTTTTCCTTTAAGTGAGTCAATATTTCGAATGTCTTTTGTTCACTTTGCCCTATAATATTTATATCATCTGCATAACCAAGCAGCTTGGATGTTCCTCCAATATCACATTCCTCCTTTATCTTCCTTACAACTTTCTCTAGAGCCAGATTGAAGAGCTAGCGGCGATAGTGCATCACCCTGTTTCAAGCCAGATGTTATTTGGAAGGGGTCTGATTTCCCGCCTTTATATGTTACTATATTATAAGTATCTTCCATGCATAGTCTGGTCATGTTGATTAACTTCCTTGGTATTCCAAATTCCTGCATAGCATTCCATAGACTATTCTTATGGACACTATCATAAGCCTTTTTAAAATCCACAAAAATGTTATGGAGATCTCTTTTATATTCCCAATGTTTCTCGGCTATTTGTCGTAAGATAAATATCTGATCTATTGTTGATCTGTTTTGTCTAAAACCCGCCTGGTAGTCACCTAATATGTCTTCTGAATATGGTTTTAGTCTATTTAGTAATACTGCGGATAGTATCTTATAGCTTGTGGACGGTAGTGATATTCCTCTATAATTTCCACATTGGAACTTGTCTCCTTTCTTAAAGATAGGTATCAATAATGACTCTTTCCAGTCATGGGGTAATTCTTCTGTCCTCCAGATTTTTATTATTAGTTCGTATAGCTTTAGATGTAAATGTAATACATTTAAAATTATGAAATTCATCTCTGACCCGTAAATTATATACCGCATATAAACAAACTTTGAAATCTGCTGTTAAATCCCCAGAATGAAAATTTATTTTGTTGGGTGGACAAAATGATAATGTTATATGCTAAATCTCATCATTTTCCTTTAGTTGGTTACTGAGATATGGAATTTTATATTGAGGCAAACAAAAATAAACACACTATAGATAGATTGAATGATGCAATAATGATTTTGGACCCGGAGGGCCCTCACTGTCGTCGGACTGTATACCTATTAGTTATATGTGGAAATAGATATACACTCCGACGATAGTGTGCGCCCTTCGGGTCCAGGAAACATTTATTTCATCCATCGATCGGTCTAGCAGTCCACGTCACATTGAACCGGAAGTGATCGAAACCATCAATATTATGAGGCCCTGTAAGGGATACTTTTTACACTAAATAATTTGGGACCGTTATTCGGAAGAATGCCTTTTATTGTAAATAATGGCTCGCTGTTCCCCCAAGAACCAGAGCCGCCCCATCAGGTCCTCACGTTCCTGTGTGTCATTCGGATGACTGCCTCTGCTGGTGGCCCTGGCAAGATCAAGTGCAGATACTACACTTTAATCTTAGCCACAAGGCCGAGAAGAGATAGCATTCATAAATGTATTTAAATAGAAATAATAGGTGTCCCATTCAAAAATTACGTGATTTTTGTCAGAACCTACAAGCAATCGTTTCTAGTGCTCTAGTGCGAGAATCTGTTCAAGGATATTGGGTTGTGTCAGACAAGGTACTATTGGTAAAATTAATCGGCGGTAATTTTAACATAAACGTCCATTCAAATATATGCCTAAACAGGAGAATGTAGTGAGAATTGTATAGAGGGATTTTATGACGTCATGGAGCCTGCTTTGAAGAAATGTAAAGATTCAGAAATAAATATCATATCATGGATGACATCACAGCACAGGTAGGAAATCAAGGCGATGGATGCCCAGTAGGCAACGATAGGATTGGAGGAGCGAAACGAAAGACGATACAGACTTGTACGAGGGCAAGTCAATAAGTAAGTCACACAGTTATGTGGGATAGGCAGGTAAATGTAGTTGGTGTTTTCTACGGGTGTCATTAGCAACATCGAACTTTATAGTTTCCGTTCGTCAGGTGGCGCTATGTGTCTCATGCGCAGCGCATAAACAAAATGGCGACTGTACTTACGGAGTGTACAACCAAAGAGCAACGTGCTGTTGTGCTTTTTTTGTGGGCATAAGGACTGCCTGCAAAGGATATTCATAAGGAAATGTTTCCTGTTTGTGTTGACAAATGTTTGTCCCGTAAAGCGGTGCATAGCTGGGTAGGAAAATTTTCTGAAGGATGCTCTAAAATTGTTGACGAGATCAGATCTGGTCGTCCTGTTGAGATTGCAACAGCAGCATCCGTGCAAGCGGGTGGAGGAGATGATTAGAGGTGACAGGCGAGTAACGATAGACTCCGTATTATCTGCAATAGGGTGCACACATGGTTCAGCATACAGCATAATGCATGATCGATTGAAATTTAAGAAAGTGTGCTCAACGTGGGTACCCAGACTATTGAAGGAGGAACACAAAATGAACCGGTCTAGCTTGTCCTTGCATCATCTCTGTCGATACGAAATGAAGGAGAAGACATACTGAACAGGATTGTTACTGAAGACGACTCATGGGTGCATCACTACCAGCCCGAATCAAAGCGTGCTTCAATGCAATGGAAACATCCCTTCTTCGCCTGTGTCCAAAATTTCAATTTCAAGAAGAAATGTGACAATGTGAATTCTGAATCGTACTGTGAAGTTCTATCGATGCTTCATGATGCAGTTCGAAGAAAATGTCGAGGACTGTTGACTAGAGGAGTAGTTGCTTCTTCATGACAATGCCAGACCACATACTGCTCGATTAACTCTGGAGAAAATTAACAAACTAAGGTGGGAAGTTCTGGAACATCCATCTTACAGCCCCGACTTAGCCCTAGCGATTTCCACCTTTTAGTCCACTGAAAATCCACCTTGGCGGGAGACATTTCGCGAATGACGCCGAAATTGAAAGTGAAGTGAAAACGATGGTTTAGAAAACAGAGCACGCAGTTCTATGTTGCCGGTTTGGGAGGACTGATAAAACGATAGGGATAAGTGCATCAATGTTGGGGGAAATTATGTTGATAAATAAAGGGACAATTTATGTATAAAAATAAACTTGTTTCACGTTGTTATCTTATTTAGTTATTTTTCTACAGCCATTTGTGACTTACTTACTGATTTCCTCTCGGAAAATGTAATCCAGTTTTTTTTTCTCTTTCAAACCATACCAATGTTGATCGCGGAAATGTCATAATAATAATAATAATAATAATAATAATAATAATAATAATAATAATAATAATAATAATAATTAATTAATGTTTTGCATATCCTTTACAAGACATCGCTGTTAGCTTTCAGCTAATTGTTGATTTCTTGGTAAGATTACGCTTAGTAGTTTGCTATTGTTTTCTGAGTGGTCGGCTCACATACCCCGTAAGTTACTGACGCGATTCGAACCACTACTGATTCTCACCGTGGTCACGTTACTTACGAGAGTATACGAGATTACGGAGAAAAGTCGCTAATCTCTAGGCCAGGAAGCCGGCAACAATAACAATAATAATAATAATAATAATAATAATAATAATAATAATAATAATAATAAAAGAATGACAGTTTTACACGCCTTGAGACACATTGGGCGTATGGCACCAGATCCATATTTTGAATCGACCAATCGGCTCAAATGTCTCAAAGAAAGAAAGCAAAGAACACTCCAGAGTATATATTAATAGATAAAAGAAATACGTCACATGTGCAGAGTCGCCAAAGAAGAGTGGCTGCAGAAACATTGCAAAGAATTGGAGGATCTGGAAATAAAACAGAATATGGAAGAATTACATGAACATATTAAAAAGATTTACAAATAAGAAAAGTAATATAACGGGAAACGGTTGTATCAGATGAAAAAATGGAGAAATTATAATTAATAACACTGACATAATTAAAAAAATGGACAGAGTACACAGAAGATTTATTCTGGGACAACAGGGTCAATAAACCTACATTATATAATACTCAAGATGGACCAAAAATATTAACGGCTGAAGTAGAAAAGGATATTAAATAGATGAAAGAAGGAAAGGCTGCAGGTCCTGACAAGATAACAACAGAGATGATAAAATCCTTATCCAGCTTTGGCATTGAAATTATCACAGAATTGTGTAATGATTATATATATATATATATATATATATATATATATATATATATATATATATATATATATATATATATATATATATATATATATATATATATATATATATATATATAATACTGGGTACATCCCCAAGGACTTGAAAACTTCCATTTTCATCACACCACCGAAGAAGCCAAGAGCTGTTGATTGTGAGGATTACAGAACTATTAGCTCAGTGGTTCTCAACCTTTCTTGGCCCGTGCCCCCCTTCACCATATTTTCAGAACGTCATTCCCCCCTTTCCAATTTCCTACCTAAATATCTCCCCCACCCCTGCACAGTATACGTAATAAAGGATGCTAAATTTAATAGCACATACTAAAACAAGTCTAGACGTCCACATAAAGCATGATTTGTGGGTCTACTTACTTTATAAAATAAATTTTAGAAGGGTGAGATGTACAGAACAGTAAAGTATGAAGGGAAAAACAATATTAAGTAATCGGTTCTTGTATTAACGTGATCTTGAAATAATCTTAATTCCCCCCCCTCCCCCCTGAAAACCCTAAAATCCCCCCCGGGGGGATTCTCACCGGTTGAGAACCACTGTATTAGCTAATGAACCATATAACTAAGATAATACTCAAGGTCATACAAGAAAGAATTCAACATAAAATAGATGAGGATGTAACCCATATGTCGATTCTCGGCTATGGTGTGTCCACTCTGAAGAATGTGATGACGGTGGGTCTCTGGGACCACCCACTGCTCGTGCAGGTTGTCTCCTCTTCCGGCTCTCCTGTAAAGCAGCCGATTCCTCAGAAAGTACTGTCCCCGTTCTGGTGGCTCAGCACTTCTTTGCAGCTTCCTGTAGCAAGGACGCAACGTAGTATCCTTCCTCTGGGCAGTATGCAATTCTCCTATCACTGAGTTGTCGCATAGTGTCTCTGCCTCTTTTTCCTTCCCTTGAGATCCACTGGCTACTGCTTCCCTGTGGGCTGGCTGTTTGGGCACCCCCAAGAACACATATTTCGTACCAATGATCATTGGGAATAGGGAATCAGCTAATACAGCTGCAGGAATAATGCCCGTGACGTACCTGGACTTAATCTCCACTTTGGCGATTGGCAGCGTCATGGTAACAGCACTCCTCATTGCAGGCTGTATCTCAATGGTCTCCCCTGTAAGTTGGTCTGGTCGTACCAGGCTGGCGTCAATCACAGCTTCCCCAACCAAACCTGAATCTTAGAGACAAGCAACCTGCTGGCCATTGACTATCAGTTCAACCACAGGTGGCCTCTCTTGGTCCGGAGTGTCTTCCACCTCCTCAACCTTTTCCTTGCATCTGCAGTCCGCCTTATTAAGCGTTTTCGACCTGCAGTGTGTGCACCATTTTCCCTTCCAAGCTTTCCGTTTGCTCTATTTAGTCAGAGCTTCTTCGCCGACCTCAGCCTTGTCTGTGATCAACTTCTTAGGAATCACTTGGCATGCCGCGAAGTGATAACTTTTCGGTTTCGATCTGCAGTCTTTTGTGTTATGAGAGGGCGACTTGCAGATCGAACACCACTTCTCAGACCACGGTCATTTTCCTGGAGAATTCGAGGTGCTCTGGTTTCCTTCCTTCACCTTCTCTGAACTATCCATTGACGTCTTCATATAAGGTTCCACTTTTGTTTCTTTCCAGTTCTTAGATTTCTTTCGATCTTGTTTCTCCTGACCTTTGGTTTGTGTACTTAGTTCCGCAGCCTCCTCATGTACTTCTACGAATCTTTCCGCCAGCTTATTCACAACATCAATCCCTTCCGCCCCTTGCTCTCCCAAGAATGTTCTGAGAGGTTCCGACATTTGCTTTCGCATCTGGTCGACCACCAAGAGCTCGTCGAGACTCTCATAGTCCCGCTTGAATTCGGCCAAATCTATCCATTTTAGGAGGTATGATTTCAGCCTTAAACTGTAGACGGCGAATAGCTCTCCCGTCTCTCTTCTGGACGATCTAAACTTCTTCCGATACGTTTGTGCGGTGATCTCATAATGCTTCATCAAAGCGGCTTTTAATTCTTCGTAGTTATTTTCAAGTCCTGGTGGTAGGCGTGTATAGACCTCGTAACCAGAACCACGTAATCCCTGGGATAATTTAAGAGCCCATCTTCTTCCATCCAGTCCCATAGCGACTGACATGGCTTCAAAGCGATTTACGTATTGGTCAAATTTATCTTTAGACTCGTCATAAACAGCTAAGGGAAACTTCATGGCATGGTAGCTAGGTCCACTCATGTTGGTTGAACCCTGTGAAGATGAACCTCCTTCCGCTCCATCTATTTCTCCCTTAGTTTGTGTTTTGAGTTCTAGCTCTCGCATGCAGTATTCATGTTCTCTTATCTTGTTGGCCTCTTCAGCTTGCAACCTCTTGTTGTCCTGTTCCATTCCTAGTCTCTTAGCCTCCTGTTCCATTTCCAGCCTCTTGGCCTCCTGTTCCATCTTTCTGAGATCTAGCTCTGCCTTTCGATCTTCTCTTTCTGCTTGACGACGCTCTCTTTCTACCACCTGTATATACTCTGATAGGGCTTGTCTAGACAACCCCATCGCTTCACCCCTTTCCCTCAATTCGTCCATCTCTATTTTATGAGTGGCCATAGTTAACGAAGGTAAGTCAGCAGGTTGAGTAAAGAGACCCTAATGCAGTAAGTACGTACTCAATATCTAAAATAAATATCTATCTATATATTTTATTTATTATATATATATCAAGGTCTATATATAACTATGACACCACACAGTAAACCACAATCAATCTCTCAACCACAAGAGGAGATTTAGGATAAAGACTTATGTAGACGTGTCAAAGTGGGCACAAATAGGTAATGTGTCTTAACACCTATCCACATTCATCTCGTCTGGATCTTTCTCACTCTAAGGTCCCAAACATTAATGTAATGTCTCTAACATAAATGTAATAGCCCCATATATCCCATGGACATGCCTCCATTAAAAGTCATCAATATGTATACTAATATGTATATCCCCTGCTATGCATGTACCCTGCTAGGCAGTTACCAATATGCTGTTACTCCGCTGCTCCAACATTTAATGTCACTTGTCGTCCCGGGAGGAACGTGGAATCAACAAGCACACCTTTAAACTATTTATACTTTGGGATTATTGACATACTTTAGTCTACACTCCTCCGTTCTGTCTTCTATTCTCTCTCTCTCTCTCTCTCTCTCTCTCTCTCTCTCTCTCTCTCTCTCTCTCTCTCTCTCTCTTATTCCTTCCTAACATACCCTGACAACAGTTTCCCCCAAAATATAATAAACTATTTATTGCTGAAAACTATGTCTGGTGTATGTATGGAATGTGTATATGTAGTTGGTAGTGTCTTCTTTTGTGAGTGCAAGATAGGACTCTGAATGTCTAGTCTCCGTATCACATCTATCAGCTGCATACTGCCAAGCACAAGACATCACACACATATGGACAGCTCTCACCCTGGATGCTCCGCTCCGCTTGAGTCTGGACGTAATCCAATTCTTGAAAACAACTGGTCATTGTCTTATCACCAGAAAATAATGCGATTAAAGTAAGTCACTGAAAACACCCATATGTCCTGGTTTTTGAAGTTGTACCATCCATCACGGAAAAACACATCACCACTGTCTATCAATGTCTCTAGATCTACTTAACAGTTTTTGAATATATGTAACCTGTTCTTGAATTCTTCAATGTTTCTTTTAGGTTATTACCCACTTCAAATATATTTAGCCAATGTTGTTCTGCCTTATAGAATGAAAGTCCTTTCCCTGATTTTCAAAAACCCTGATATTTGCCATTCGTTATGTCGGCCCAAGATTAGTGAATGGATATGTCTAAGTTGTTCTAGTGAAGTACTTTCACTGCCCAAGTGAAGTTAATTTCTGTAATCTTCTCTGAACCTGTCAGGAGTTTTATGGAACCTTATAGAATCTATATTAATCCATGAATTGAAATACACAAACACTAGTATCCCATCGCCTTTAAACAATAACGGACGTATATTTCTTTCCACATACAGGATGATAGATATTCTCCGTCCAGTTTGGTAGCATACACTAACTACAAAACAAGTTGACAACTATGTATACTCAGTGTCCAATTCTCCGTTGTTTTTGATCCACAATCAAATTTGCAGTAATTCTCCACATCAAAAGTCTGTGAAATCCCGTATTCGTTCCTGGCGCTCTTTCCCGTCTTTCTCCGCTATTCCCCGTTTTCCCATACGCTCGTACATCAATCAGTTTTAACTCTTTGATCAGCGTCTTCGTGTGTTCCCCAACCCGATGTATCCGTGTCTCCGTTGCTCGTCCGATAAGATCGGCAGTCACTTACCCCTTATCACACTGTATTTTCCTTCTTTATCCTTCGGTCAATAACCCACACTTTGTCCTCGCTCAAAACTGAAGGCTAGATTGTTATTCTGACTCACGGTCCATAATTTTCCCATTCACATATATTGTAAGTAATATTATATGTAAGTTATCAAGGAATCACTAAACTCGCAGTTTCCCGTGACAGGGGGGAGAGTGAGATAGAATGAGATAGATAAATGGAGAGAAAGAGAGAGAGAGAGAGAGAGAGAGAGATAGAAAGAGAGAGAGAGAGAGAGAGAGAGAGAGAGAGAGAGAGAGAGAGAGAGAGAGATCAAAATGCCGTGAAACAATCAAAAGTGCTGAATATTAAGGACTTTTTGTATTTTAAGGAGCTCGCGGTTCCCAAAGGGTAAGAACCGTTTATCAAAGACCCGCATCGTGTCATTCGGGTGACCGCCACTGCATGCAGCCATTGCAACATCAAGCGCAGATTCTACAATTCCATCTAAGATTAGAGGCGACTTTAAGGATGTTTGGCCGTTTACAGGCCTGTCAAAAATTTGATTATGTTCTCTACGTTGAAAATCTGTCATTGAAAGCACAACACATTTAATGAAATATCGAGGTAAAATAGAAACATTCATTACCAAATTCTCATTTATGTAAAAAAAGCCATTATTTTTCCAAACACTTTGACAGTGACTAACATTCCTTATTGTTTCATTTATGATATGAATATCTGTAAATAATTGTGGTAAATTATTATGAATACTACAGTTGTTTAAATAACATAATACATGTATGCTGCTTTGAGTAGTGCCCCATAAAATAATAACTGTAATACTGTTATGTCCCTTTCCAATATTTTGATTACACGTGTTTCTTTTCATGTATTTCTCTCTTTTTCTTTTAATTGTTTAAAATAACATTTCTTTAGTCAAGAATTTTTATTTTTTTAAAGAAGGGCTCGCTGTCCCCCAAGAACCAAAGCCGCCCCATCAGGTCCCCGTTTCCCTATGTGTCATTCGGATAACCGCCTCTGCTGGTAGGCCCTGGCAAGATCAAGTGCAGATACTACACTTTGATCTTAGCCAAAAGGCAGAGAAAGGACAGTATTCATAAATTGATGTAAACAAAATGTATAGGTGTCCCATTAAAACATTAAGTGATTTTTGTCAGAACCTACAAGCAAACATTTCTGGTGCTCTAGTGCGAGTTATGTCTCCTTTAACAATAAGATGACATCCCTCTATTAGATTGTCTACCTTTAATATATACACTTCCGTGTTCTGAAATTCACTGACAAGAATGTTTTGCTAGAATTTTCCACTATGCACAAGACGTCTTGTCTATTTTTTTTTTTTTTACGGTGCAAGCTTTAACCATGCCATGTTTGATCACTTACATTGTGAAAATCTGAGATAGGTATATCTATATAGTCTTTTCCTTGAAATCCGCACGTTAGGGGAGCTGGTGAGGTTGGGGGAGGGGATGGGGTGGGGGGGGGGGAGGAAGATGTAAGATCTCAAGGAGAAGAAAAGTAAAGACAAAAATAAATAGTATATGGGGGAATGTATGGAACTACATGGTATAACTAAGGATAGGGCGGCTTGGGGCGAGTTGGTTTAGGACCATGTCCTAAAGGAGGACACAGAGAGGACAAAAGAAGATTAAGGCCGGATTTAAACACAATAAGAAAAGCATACGAATCCAACTCAGCGAGTAACTATTCTGTCGGTGCCATTTATAATCTAAATTGTGTTATTTCATTCCATATTATAATTCTCACTCTGTTATTCTGTATTTGTTTTACAGTGGGAAGATCATGTCGCTGTAAGAGCCTCAAACGATTTCACAGAGAACCTTCTGGGACATCAGAGATTTTCATTAGCATCGCAAATAGAAACGATGAGTCAATCATCATCCGAGACGAGCGACCAGCGAGTGAGGTCTTGGATCTCTCAAAGCACGCCCTGAAGAAGAAACTCCGCCTTGTTTAACCCTGACGTTAAACTTGGACACCGTCAACAAATCAACAAACAACTTGACGGATGACAATTTTTTTTTCAAAACAAAAAATGCAACTTTGCTGCAGCGTTCCCGTTAAGCTTACGAAAGAATTCTTTTTAACACTCTTTAAATTACCGGCAACTGGGTTGTAATTTTGACTCGGTCCTCTTAACTTTTGTGCAAACAGAAAGATTTCATTTTGAATTTGTGGTTACTGTGGGAATAACTGATGTTCCATATTCAAACAATATACGTGACTATGTGTTTTAAGTGTCTCAGCCAAAGTATTATGCACTTCATGTGTTCTATAAGTCTGCAGTATGCACCTGATGAGATGCAGCGAAATATGCCAGGCAATAAACCGTACAACCTATTGGATGTGATTTCTGTGTTTTAATCCACCAAGGGCAGGGGTGGGCAAACTACGGCCTGCGGGCCGCATGCGGCCCGCCAAGTGATTTTATGCGGCCCGCGAGGGCATTTAGAAATAAAAAAATTTAATCCACCAAGGGAATACACTGTGTTGAATATATACACACATGACATATGACACACTGGGACGTGGGGACCTGATGGGGCGGCTCTGGCCCTTGTGGGAACAGCGAGCCCTTATTTTTTTAAAAGGAAATTTCTCTAAAACTAAATTTCTTCCAGTTTAAACAATTCACGGTATCATCCAACAAGCGTCCCATTTTACCAATGAGACTGAAACAGGTAGGTGTGTCTTCTGAGAGAGCAAGAGAGAGAGAGTAGAGAGAGAGAGAGAGAGAGAGAGAGAGAGAGAGAGAGAGAGAGAGAGAGTGCGAGAGAGAGAGAGAGAGAGAGAGAGAGAGAGAGAGAGAGAGATCAAAATGCCGTAAAACAATCAAAAGTGCTGAAAATCAAGAATCTTGTGTTACAGGGGTCGTGGTTCTGAAAGGGGTCGGAGGCACCCATTAAGGTCCCATGTCATTGTGTCATTAAGATGATCGTTTCTGCATGCGGTCCTGGCAAGGTCAAGCGCAGATTCTACACTTCTACTTTAGCCAAGGGTACCGAAAGGTGATATTGAGTGTGTTAAGCCTTTGACAGGCCTGACAAAAATTTCAAGGTGACAATAAACGACTGTCAGTGAAAGAACAAAAGCATTTTTATATAACATGGAGGAAGATAACAAAAATGCATTATTAAATTCTCATCCTTATAAAACAGAGCCACGACTTTTACAAAATTTGAAAAACCGACGTAAAATTTGTAACTCAGTTATGTCGTTTATTCATCTCTAGTTAATTTTGTAAAACATTTTATATAAAGATTATAATAAGTATTAAGATATTTAAATTATATAAGACACTTTTGATTCTTTCAGTAACGTCCCATTAAACAATAAATGTTGGAATGTTATGTCCCTTACCTCAATTTTAATGACATGGGTTTCTATTGAGGTGGGTAATTTAAAAAAAAAATTTTAATAACTTTTCCTTAATCGATAATTTTATTTTTTTTTAAATAAGGGCTCGCTGCACCTTCAAGTAGCAGAACCACCCCATCAGGTCCCCACGTCTCTATGTGTCATTCGGATGACTGCCTCTACTAGTTGCCCTGGCAAGATCAAGTGCAGATACTACACTTTCTTCTTCAATTGCATTAATCCCTAGTTGTTTTTTTTTCCCCAGACTCTCACTCTGACGTTATTGTGTTGTGCCTGTTTACAGCAGAGCTACTTTACTTGCGCCTTTTGGCCGACACATCAGACTTTTGCGGAAATTTGTTGACCGGGTTTACTTTCCCGGGTGTTTCGAAGGACATGTTACTTTCACTCTGACGATATTGCATTGTGCCAGTTTACAGCAGAGCTACTTTACTTGCGCCTTTAGGCCGACACATCCGACTTATTTTGGGTATTTGGGCATTTGTTGAACGGATTAACCTTCCCGAGTGTTTCAAGGGACATTTCACTCTTACTCTGAGACGGACATTGGACTCTCACTGTTGTGGTGTCATCTACATCCCAGCTGGTCAGATTAGAACGGCCGAAGACATCCCGGTCAACCCTCAAGGGAAGGCAAGGCTAGACAATGGGCCCACCATCCAAGAAGGCTTCCATAATTACAGAGCCGACACATAGCGCACTGGTACTGGGATCACCCAAGGAATCCTCACGGTCTATACCTGGCTGCTTAGCCTCACTTCCGTATATTGGGCATTTCATTTGCCAAAGGCCGCACCCCACGCAAACCAGGAGAGGTCAGACTGCAGATGACATCCACTCAGCGAGCTTTCGGTTCAGACTATCCACGAAATGGGTTTTTAGCCAACCCGTATTCCGATTCGCTGCGTCTGGGTCGCTTTCTCGACTCTTACAGATATGGTGTTATCCCTATTCCAGTTGGACCATCTAGAACAACCGGAGAAATCGATGTTCCCTCAAGAACCAGAGCCCGATCAGGTCCCCATGTCCCTGTGTGTCATTCGGATGACTGCTTCTGCTGGTGGCGCTAGCAAGATCAAGTGCAGATACTACACTTTCTTTCTTTCCTCAAAGCAAGGCAGAGGCAGACCATCGGCATTCCCCGCCATTCAAAGAGGCGTCCATAATTGCAGAGCCGACACATTAGCGCTCTGGTACTGCGCTCACCCAAGGAATCGTCACGACCTGCACATGACTGTTTAGCCTCACTTCCGTATATTGATCCCACTGTTCACCACAGGCTGCTCCTCTGAAAACCAGGAGGGACCTATATGCAGACAACATAGATCAAGTGCAGATACTACACTTTCTTCTTCTTCTGCGTTCATCCCTACTGTTTTTTTTCCCCAGACGTAATTGCGTTGTGCCTGTTTACAGCAGAGCTGCTTTACTTACGCCTTTAGACTGACACATCCGACTTCTGTGGGCATTTATTGACTAAGTTAACCTTCCCGGGTGTTTCGAAGGACATTATACTCTCACTATCAGACGGACACTGGACTCTCACTGTTGTGGTGTCATCTACATCCCAGCTGGTCACGTTAGAACGGCCGAAGATATCCCAGTCGGTCCTCAAGGAAATTCAGGGGCAGACCATGGGCATTCACCGCTATCCAAGGAGGCTTCCATAATTGTAGAGCCGACACATATTGCTCTGGTACTAGGCTCACCCTAGGAATCGTCACGACCTGCATATGGCTGCTTAGCCTCACTTCCGTATATTGAGCCCTCTGTTCACCACAGGTTGCTCCTCTGAAAACCAGGAGGGAGCAATATGCAGACAACATCCACACACAGAGCTTTCGCTTCGGACTTCCACGTAATGGATTTACTAACCAAGCAATATTCCATTTCGTGCCAATGGGACGCTTTTGCACCTTTGATAACACCCACTCAATGAGCTTTAGATACTGACTGGGACGCTTTTTTCATCATGAATGCCCACACAGTAGTGGCACTTGTCGTTTTCACATACGTAAGGCTTCTTCTTCTTCTTCTAGTTCATCCGTAGTTTTATTTCAGACTCTCACTCTGACGTAATTGTGCTGTGACTGATTACAGCAGAGCTACTTCACTTGCACATTTAGGCCGACACATCAGACTTCTGTGAGCATTTGTTGAAAGGGTTAACCTTCCCGGGTGTTTTGAAGGACATTCCACTCTCACTCTGAGACGGACATTGGACTCTCACTGTTGTGGTGTCATCTACATCCCAGCTGGTCAAATAAGAACGGCCGAAGACATCCCGGTCAACCCTCAAGGGAAGGCAGGCTAGACAATGGGCTCACCACCCAAGAAGGCTTCCATAATTGCAGAGCCGACACATACTGCTCTGGTACTGGGTTCACTCAAGGAATCGTCACGTCCTGCACATGGCTGCTTAGCCTCACTTCCGTATATTGGGCCTCCGGTTCATCACAGGCTGCTCCTCCGAAGCCCAGGAGGGACCAGTATGCAGACGACATCCACACAGCAAGATTTCGCTTCGGACTTCCACGTAGTGGATTTGCTAGCCAAGCAATATTCCATTTGTGCCAATGGGACGTTTTTCCACCTTTGATAATGCTCATTCAAAGAGCTTTAGTTCCTGACTGGGACGCTTTTTCACCATTAATGCCCACACAGTAGTGGCACTTGCCGTCTTTACAGACGTAAGGCACAAGTTAGGCTGCAGATGCTGCTGGCTCAGCATCTCACCTCCATGCAGCAGAGGATGAGTAACGGCCAGGCCCTCACAACTGGGGGATATTGACATAGAGGCGTTCAGCCATATCCCTCAGCTTAGAGCCGTACCAAGCATGTAGTGGCACCTTCCAAATTATTCGGACTTTATACGCAATGGGTTTGCTAGCCAAGGCAAATTCCATTTTGTTTCAGTTTCGCTTCCACCCACGCTGATAGTGTTTCTTTAATTATGAGCCACATCAGCTACATGTCTTTGAATGCTGCTGCTGAAGCGAAACAGAAGGAACATGTCAAAATCGTGTCGAAATCTGCCGTCTCTTTGTATTACTTGTTAAAATAAACACCACACAATAATTATGAGAGAGAGAGAGAGAGAGAGAGAGAGAGAGAGAGAGAGAGAGAGAGAGAGAGAGAGAGAGAGAGAGAGAGAGAGAGAGAGAGATCAAAATGCCGTGAAACAATGAAAAGTGCTAAAAGTTCCATCATGTGCCATTCCGATAAGCGTGGGCGGTCATGTTCTGCCGTCTCACTCGATCACCAGAGTCGTGAATCGGCTCTGTGTTCCCGTCTCGACTGTCTGTCCTGAAAATTAAGAGTCTTTTTTATGTTGTTGCAGGTTTCGTGGTTCCCAAGGGTGTCATATCCGCCCATTAGGGTCCCACGTGCCATAGAGCAGGTGCCTGGATTACGTCATAGAAAAGTTGTAAATAAGTCTAGAAGACAAAAGTGCAGACAAAACTAAGGGTCGCAAGTTGACAACGAAAAACGTCACACTGACGCAATCTTGACAACATAAACATACATTGTGCGATTATCAAGAGGAAAGGTCGTGCATTGGAATTCTCGAACAATTTGGTGTGGCTATCGGATGTTTGGCAATACAGCAGTGGCTATCAAGCTAAGAACAGCTAGAAGGATAAAGCCGAAGATTAGTAACGCCAGGGATCCATGAACGACGGGCAGAACCTAGATAGGATCGGATGAATATGACAGGAAAGATAGACGGTGTGAACGAACCAAGGAGAGGTATAAAAGAGTAACAACAGTGGCGAATGTAGAACAGGTTTTAGTAATTCATCTTAGTGTACATTTTTCTTAGATGCCGTCCTGGCAATAACAGGTCTTCTATGAGTACATTAGAAGATGTTTATTGTAACTATGTCAACTGCCGGATTAAAGCAGTATTCGCTTTGTGAACTCTGAGCTCGCTTCATCTTTTGAAGTTCACCGTTGCTTTCATTGACTGTTATCTTCACTCCGTTATAGTGAGCTAAAGCCTGCTGTTAAGTTCAGTAATATATACGTGGCAAGGCACAATGAAGAGGGACTTACAGCTTGGTACCACGTTATTGTGTCTTTCGGATGACCGCCTCTGCATGTGGCCCTGGGAAGATCAAGCGCAGATTCTACACGTCTACTTTAACCAAGGGGTCCGAGAGGTGATATTAAGAGTGTTTGGCCTTTGACAGGCCTGACAAAACTTATTCATGTTTACAATTACCTCTCCTGTGCAATTGAAAGCACAAAAATTTTTAACGTAGCATAAAGGATTACAAACATGCGATAAAACATTCACATTTATATAATACAAAGCCAGTACTTCTAAAAAACTTTTAAAGACAACTTAAACGTTTTATCCCGTCATTTATGAATTAAATGTCTTTAGAAAACGTTATAAATAATTTATAAATGATTATTAGAAAAACTATAGTTATTTGAATAACTTAATACACTTAAGATGCTTTCAGTAAAGTCCCTTAAATAATATTTGTAATAGTGTTATGCCCCTTACAAAAGTTTAATTACGTGTGCTTCTTTTCATGTGGTGTGATTTCTAATTTTGTAAAATAAATATTCTTTAATCGGGAATTTTTATTTAAAAAAATAAAATAAAATAAGGACTCTCTGTTCCCCTAAGTAGCAGAGCCACCCAATCAGGACCCCAAGTCCCTATGTATCATTCGGATGACTACCTCTGCTGGTGACCCTGGCAAGATCAAGTGCAGATACCATACTTTCGATCTTAGCTAAAAGGTCGAGAAGCGATAGCATTAATAAATTGATGTAAACAATCATTATAGGTGCCCCATTAAAACATTAAGCGATTCTTGATAGAACCTTCAACCAAACGTTTAAAGTGCTCTAGTGTGAGTTATTTCTCATTTAACAATAAGATGACATCCCTGTATTAGATTGTCTCCATTTAGTTTACTACATTTTCGTGATGTGAAATTCACCGACAAGGATATTTTGTTAGAATGTCCCACTATGCACAAGAAGTTTTGTTGCAAAAGCAAGCTTTAAACATGCCATGTTTGATAACATACATTGAGAAAAGCTAGGATAGGTATATCTAGACAGTCTTTTTCCTGGAATCCACAGTTGGGGGGAATTGGTGAGGGGGGGGGGGGGGGGGGGGGAGGGGAAGGAAGACCTAAAAACGCAAGGAGAAGAAAAGTAAAGACAGAAATAAATAGTATAGGGAGCACATGGATGGAGCTGCATGGTATAACTAAGGTTAGGACGACATGGGGCGAATTGGTTTAGGACCTATGTGCCAATGGAGATCAAAGAGAGGACAAAAGGAAATGAAGGCCTGGTTTAATCAGAGAAGCATCAGACTCCAACTCAGCTAGTAACTATGATGTCGGTGCCGTTTATACTGTAAATGTTGTTGATTCATTCTATATTATAATCTTTACTCTGTTATTCTGTATTTGTTTAATAGTGTAAAAATTATGTGACATAACAGCCTCGCTTTTGCGATATCAGAGATTTTCATTAGCGACGCAAATAGAAATGCTGAGTCAATCATCATCCCAGACGAGCGACTAGAGAGTGTGGTCTTGGATCTCTCAAAGCACGCCTGAAGAAGAAACTCCGCCTTGTTTAACTCTGACGTTAAACTTGGACGCCGTCAACACATCAACAAACAATTTGACGGACATTTTTTTTTTCAAAACAGAAAATGCAACTTTGCTGCAGCGTTCCCATTAACCTTATGAAAGAATTTTGTTTAATCCTATTTAAATTCCCGGCAACTGAGTTGTTATTTTGACTCGTTCCTCTAAACTTTTATGCAAGCAGAAAGATTTCTTTTTGAATTTGCGATTACTGTGGGAATAATTGATCCTCCACATTCGAACAATATCTGTAACTATGTGTTTTAAGTGTTTAGCCAACGTATTATTCATGTATTCACTTCATGTGATAAATAACTCTGAAGTATGCATCTGACGAGATGCAGCGAAATATGCCAGGTGCAACCTATTGGATGTGGCTTCTGTGTTTAAACCCACCAAGAGAATATATTGTGTTGAACATGTACACAGTCTGTTGTGGGTGGGCTTTCTAGTTTCAATTTTACACGAAGGCGAGAGTCTCCCGTCTACTCTTCTTCACTTCTAGCTCCTGGGGATCTTAATGTGTGCCACGTGTGCACAGTACCTTGCGGAATGATGGTAGCGCTGTGGCTAGTATGCTTGTCTGCTGGCCTGGTGTACATGTGTTTGAATCCCCATTTATACGGAGCAATTTGTTTAATGATCGGAGTTCGGCCTTGAAGCCTGATCGAGGGTTCTTTACTTTTACTTACCGATCTGAGGGAAACGACGTAGTTAGCTACATGGCTGGAGAATGGATTACTGAAGACATGGCTAGACAAGACTACAGACAAGACAACTGAAAATAAGACTAGAGAAAAACACAATGGGAAACAAGAGTTGAGAAAAGACAATGGAAGATAAGACTAGAGAAAAGACAGTGGAAGACATGAGTAGATAAAAGACAATGGAAGACTATAGTAGAGAAAAGACAATGGAAGACTGAACTAGAGAAAAGACAATGAAGACAAAAGTATCGAAAACAAAATTAGAGAAAAATTAATGGAAGACATGCCTATGTAAAGCAAGACAAGAAAAAGACAATAGAAGATAAAACTTGAAAAAAGACACCCGAGGTCAAAACCAGAGAAAATACAATGCAAGACAAGACTAGAGAAAAGACGATGAAAGACAAGACTAGCGAAAACAAGACTAGAGAAAAGACAAAGGTAGAGAAGAATATAGACAAGGATATGCAAGACAAGACATCTCGTTTGATATATATGTTTTGCTGATTAATGTTGTTTTAATATAGCTACAATGTTTTATACTTGTGTGATGTTTGTTGGTCATTCCATAATGTTGTTATGTTTTACCATATGAATAAAGCAATTTCTAAGAGTTGTATTTTCTCATTAATGCACTAATTTTTCATAAGCAGTCGACGTGGCCGAAAGGTTAAGAGCGTTCATTCTAACCCTCCGGTGAACTGATGACGAGGTAATGCGTTCAATCCCTAAACTGGCATAAAATTGCACTTCAACATTGACTTTCAGAAAGCAATGGCAAACTATTGAACGCAAAATTGTATAGAAAATTAACCGGAAGTTGATGGCAACGTCCTGTAAAGGACATGTAATATTGATACTGATTCTTGTTTAGGTCATCTTCTTTGCTCGTCCATGTTGTTGTTGTTGTTGTTGTTGTTGTTATTGTTGTTGTTGACATAATTTCGCTGCACATACTTAAATCAGAGCTGCCATATCTGCAAATTTTGAAGTTATGTACCTCCTTTCTCCCGCTAGCCTATGGATCACCTTTGGGCAAGGTGGAGTACCCGATGAGCCTACCTAGCAGAGTAATATGAAACGTCCACGCTTATAGGCAATTCATGTGATGATGTTGATGCTGCACTGAGCTGGAGTTCAACCGACAGGTAGTTGTTGGTTATAGTCTCAAGTTCGCTATAGTACGCAGAGGATTTCTTTATACGGTGAACACCTACAATCACCGACTAGTATGGTCGCTGCCAAGAAGGAAAGCAATAACTGTCTACCTTACTTACAGATGTCTAGCACGCCGTGAATCGATAACTCACAGAATATCACATGACCCCTGACCCAGATATCATTAATACTCGCTGTTACACAACAGCCGCTCTTATCGCTGTTATTGTTATCATCGCTGTTATCGTTAATACTCGGTGTTATCGCCACAGTAGTTGTTGTCGTTACCATCGATGTTATCGTTATCGTCGGAATTTCCCTGTTATCGTTACCGTCGCTGTTATCGTTACGATCATTACTATCGTTACCATCGCTATGTCATTGCGGTTATAGTTAACATTGTTGTTCTGGTATTCATTGTTGTTATTGTTACGATTATTGTTGTCACTTTCCTAGTTATTATTGTTTGCCATCATTGTTATCATTACCATCAAAGCTCTTTTTATCGTTGTTATCGTTACCATCTATGTTATCGCTGTTATAATTACCATAATCGCTACCTATACCATTATTATTATAGTTGTCATTCACACATTTTCTCAGCATCATTTGGCTAAGCGGTGCTTGCCAAGACAGTGTCAGAATTCTTTCTTCTGACCAACACGGCTCTGTTGTCAACCCAGCTTCACAAAATGGGCACCAGACACTTCTCGGAATATTCTGGAATCTGTCTGGGAAGGGAAGGGGGTGAGGAAGAAAACTGTCTCGGTACACCGTGATCTAGAATATGTGAAACTATAACACTTCGCACTCTAAAAGCAGTATCTGACATGGGTTATACATTTACCGTACACATCTCTCATTCAACATGTTATTGAAAATAGGGGCTGCCTGCTGTTAATCAGGTACTGAAAAACCAGTAAACAATAAATATAACTAGGTATATCGGAGTGGTAGATCGGATGCCTAGTCTTCCCAGATCGATCAGAACGACCTGTGTGTACCTAGGGAGCGTTAAAAATATCTCGAGAGTGGAGGTCGAAAACAGAGCGCTATATAGGCAGCTCAAGCTACATGAGAAAAGCTCCCCACAAAACGAACATTTACACATGTGGCGCTGTTATATAAACACACATGCGGGTCCTCGGTGGTGCTACGGAGTTAGTGCCTTGTGCTGGGGATTCTCCTTGTGTTACCTAAGAGGGGTGGGGGGGGGGGGGGGGGTAACTGGAGAATTTTTGCGGGTATCGTTGTGCCGTGATGGCGGTCCTATCCGCACTGAACATAATTATTCCCTAATAATGTACCTATAATGTATCTACGATTATATCTGATCTGCTCAACACAAACGCCCAACATTATCCAAATCACCACCGCCGGCCTCACTACTACTACTACTACTACTACTACTACTACTACTACTACTACTACTACTACTACTACTACTACTACTACTACTACTACTACTACTACTACTACTACTACTACTACTACTACTACTACTACTACTACTACTACTACTACTACTGCAGTGGTTCTCAACCGGTGGGGAATTCCCCCCAGGGAGGAATTTTAGGATTTCCGGGGGGGGGGGGGGTGAATTAAGATTATTTCAAGATCGCGTTAATACAAGAACCGTTTACTTGATATTGTTTTTCCCTTCATACTGTACGGTTCTGTACGTCCCACCCTTCTAAAATTCAATTTATAAAGTAAGCAGACCCACAAATCACGTTTTATGTGGAAGTCTAGACTTGTTTTAGAATGTGCTATTAAATTTAGCTTCCATTATTACATATACTGAGTTGGGGCGGGGCGGGATATTTAGGTAGGAAATACGAAAAGGGGAAATAACGTTCTGAAAACATGGTAAGGGGGACCCGGGCCAAGTTTTTGGTAAGAAATATGAACAGGGGGGGGGGGGGGGGGATGACGTTCTGAAAAAATGGTGAAAGGAGGCACGGGCCAAAAAAGGTTGAGAACCACTGTACTACTGCAACCACTACAACAACTACTACTACTGCAACAACTGCTACTACTACTACTGAAACAACTACATCTACTACTTCAACAACTGCTTCTACTAATACTACTGCAACACTTACAACTACTACTGCAAGAAGTACTACTATTACTACCGCAACAACTACAACAACAACAACTACTACTGCTGCTGCTTCTGCTAACACTATTACTGCTACTACTACTACTACTACTACTACTACTACTACTACTACTACTACTACTACTACTACTACTACTACTACTACTACTACTAATACTACTACTACTACTACAGCTACAACAACTACTACTACAACTACAACTTTAGTTTTTGCAACAACAACAACAACTACTACTACTACTACTACTACTACTACTACTACTACTACTACTACTACTACTACTACTACTACTACTACTACTACTACTACTACTACTACTACTACTACTACTACAACTTCTACTACAACTACTACTAATACAATTGTTGTTTGTCCATCAAGAATGATGATGACCATTCATTTCATCCAGTGGGGTTGAAGTATGGAGCCGTGAGTACTAAGATGGCTGATAAGGCCTATTTTGGCTCGAAATGTTCTTTGACAATGTGGGCAAAGAATGCTTAACGTTCCAGGAGGAAGATCTCTTGCAGTGGTTTTTCTGTCCAGCCTTGTCTTCACAGCTCTTACAGTCCTGGTTGCTTCACAATCGACTGCACCCTTATGTAATGATGTACGCCACGAATTACGGTCTTTAGCAGCAGTCTTACAGGTGTCAAGATGAATTCCAAAAGCTTTCAGTGAGATTTTCATAGTGTCTTTAAGCAAAGAGTTTCCTCTGTCCGCCTAAAAATTGTTTTGGGAGCCTATGATCTGGCATACGAGTTAAGTGAACAGCCCAGCAAATCTGATTTATATTAGTAGAGTGTGGATACTGGGCATGGACGCTCTTTCTAGAACTTCAGTAGAAAGATGTCGGGCATGATGTGTGAGTTCCGGCTCTTGGCACTTATTGCCATGAGATGGATAAAGAAAATGAAGCAAGTTAAACTGATGTCACTAAGACACGAGTTGAAAACCTAACCCGTCACCGGGGCACGAAAGGGGCAGGAAGAAGACTACCTTGAAGTACACCGTGCACTGCACCCACCCGGTGGAGGATGGGATCATGGATTCTACTAACTTTGAGAATTATCTGGAAGAATGCATTAAGGTTGACGACAAGAATGGCATCTTTGATAAGTATCTGAAAGATCGCATTAAAATTGTCTTCAAGACTGACAACTTTGAGAAGTATCTGAAAGATCGCATTAAAATTGACTTCAAGACTGACAACTTTGAGAAGTATCTGAAAGATCGCATTAAAATTGACTTCAAGACTGACAACTTTGAGAACTATCTGGAAGAACGCATTCACGGTGACGTCACGACTGACAACTTTTGAAAATAATGCCCCTTTTGATCTGCAGAAAAACAAACTCAACCTGACCATCGATGTGCCTTTTTGGAAGAGGAATCTGCAGCACTCGACAAATACAACTTGTATGACTGGCTGAGGGTTGTGGCATCCTCCAAGGAAGTGTTTGTGCTTCGGTACTTCCAGATTAACCGGGATGAAGTGGCTGAGTAGGAAGATTCAATGCTTGTCTATAAACTAAGCCAATAAATACACTAAACAACAAAACATAGCTGACCACATATCGTCATTATAATACTTACAAACACTATCATGCATATAAAACTCTTGACTTATCAAACTACTAGACATTCACAGAAACTAAGTAAGATTGGGAGGGTGTGTTGTTAGGGCAGACTCTTTCTTCCCTAGCTGATAGTCTACCTGTAATTATGAGCACCATCAGCTACATTTTTCTCTTAAATATTATGATGGCGCTGACACGACACAAGAAAGTACATTTTGACGAAAACTGCCCGCTCTTTGTATTACTTTTTAAAATAAAAACGACACCAGAATTATGAGATGAATCTCGGGAAATGTAATCCAGTATTTTGTTCTTTCAAACCATACCAAAATAATAATAATAATAATAATAAATAATAATAATAATAATAGCAGTTTTACAGGCCTTGAGACACAATGGGCGTATGGCGCCAGACCCATATTTTGAATAGACCAATCGGCGCTCTTTGGGTGATGTGGTAATTATCACACCTGCCGCCTTTAATTCCCAAGCCATTTCCAGATATCCATTTTAGGCAGGGACGACCTGGCAGCTCAGGTCAATTGTAAAAAATCTGACCCAGTGCGGATTCGAACTCATGACCACAGGTGGGTGTTTAGACACTACGCTACCGCGGCTTCCGTGTTTAAAGCTTACTTTATAAGCAAAAAACAAAATAATAAAATAAAACTTCTTGTGTAAGGTGAAACAAAATGTTTTGCATATCCTTTACAGGACATCGCTGTCAACATCAGCATCTTTCAGCTGATTGTTAATTTCTTGGCAAGATTACGCTCAGTTGTTTGCCATTGCTCCATACTCTCATAAGTCACTGGCGCGTCTCGAAGTGTTTCCAATTCTCGTGCGCTCACGTCAACCACGAGAGTATTCGGGGTTACGGAGAAAGCTGATAACCACGCGGCCAGGGAGACAAGCAAAGTGAAACTGTCTAATGAAATATTCTTGTCAGTGTATTTCAATGGACGAAAATGTAATTTTTTTAAAGTGAGACAATCAAATACAGAAATAAGATCTCAATTTTACAAGAGAAATAACTCGCACTAGAAACGATTGCCTGTGGGTTCTGATAAGAATAATGTAATGTTTGAATGGGACACCTATTATTTCTATCAACATCAATTTATGAATGCAATCCTTTCTTGGTCTTGTGGCGAAGATCAAAGTGTAGTATCTGCACTTGATCTTCCCAGGGCCACCAGCAGAGGCAGTCATCCGAATGACACACAGGGACGTGGGGACCTGATGAGACGGCTCTGGCCCTTGGGGGAACAGAGAGCCCTTATTACAAACAAAAACAATTTCTCTAAAACTAGATTTCTTCTAGTTTAAACAATTCACGGTATCACTCAATGGCCATACATAAAAGTGACGACAACTGTCAAATCTGACCAATTAGATTAAAATAAACACATAGATGTGTCTTCTAAGAGAGAGAGAGAGAGAGAGAGAGAGAGAGAGAGAGAGAGAGAGAGAGAGGGAGAGAGAGGGAGGGGGAGAAAGAGGGACAGAGAGAGGGGAGATGAAGGGAGGGGGATGGAGAGATAGGGATAGAGAAGGAGAGAGAATGGAGAGAGGGGGAGAGTGAGATAGAATGAGGGAGATGAAAGGAGAGAGAAATAGAGAGAGAGAGAGAGAGAGAGAGAGAGAGAGAGAGAGAGAGAGAGAGAGAGAGAGAGAGAGAGAGAGAGAGAGAGAGAGAGAAGATCAAAATGCCGTGAAACAATCACAAGTGCTGAATATTATGGATCTTTTTGTAATTTAAAGAGCTCGCTGTTCCCAACAGGGTAAGAATAGCTTATCAAAGACCTGCATCGTGTCATTCGGGTGACCGCCTCTGCATGCCAGTCAACATTGACAGCCATTGCAACATCAAGCGCAGATTCTACAATTCCATCTAAGATTAGAGGCGATTTAAAGGATGTTTGGCCGTTTATAGACCTGTCAAAAAATTGATTATGTTTTCTACATGGCAAAATTGGTATTAAAAGCACAACACATTTAATGAAATATCGAGATAAAATAGAAAACAAATCATTACCAAATTCTCATTCTTGTAAAATATAGCCATTATTATTCCAAACACTTTGATAGTGAATTAAATGTCTTATTGTTTCATTTATGAAATGAATATCTGTAAATAATTTCTATAAATGTCTTATACAACTTGTTATGAATACTACAGTTGTTTAAATAACATAATACATGTATGCTGCTTTGAGTTGTTCTTCATAAAATAATAACTGTAATACTGTTATGTCCCTTTCCACTTATTTTGATTGCACGTGTTCCTTTTCATGTGGTTCTCTCTTTTTCTTTTAATTGTTTAAAATAACATTTCTTTAGTCAAGAATTTTTTTTTAATACATAAGGGCATTTCTAAGAGTTGTGTTTTCTCATTAATGCACTACATATGCATAAGCAGTCAACTCAGCCGAAATGATAAAAGCGCTCACTATTAAACTTCCGGTGCACTTATGGCGACGTAAGGCGTTCAATCAATAAACTGTCATTAAGTTACACTTCAACATTGACTTCTCTTTCAGAAAGCAATGGCAAACTACTGATAGTAAAATTGTATAGACAATCAACTAGGGTTTGATGGCAACGTCCTGTAAAGAACATGTAACATTGTAACTGATTCATGTTTAGGTAAGCTTCTTTGCTACTCCGTGTTGTAGTTGTTGTTGTTGTTGTTGTTGTTGTTGTTGTTGACATAATTTCACTGAACCTATTTAAACCAGAGCTGCGATATCTGCACATTTTGAAGTAAAGTACCTCCTGTTACACGCTAACCTATGGGTCACCTTTGAGCAAGATAGAGTACCCAATAAGCCTACCTAGCAGAGTATCCTGAAACTTCAACGATTATAGGCAATTCATGTGATGATGATGAAAATGAAACCACTCAATAGATGGTACACTGAGCTGGAGTACAATCGACAGGTGCTGGTTGGTTATAGTCTCAAGTTGGCTACACTAGGCAGAGGATTTCTTTATAGGGTGAATACCTACTATCCCCGACCTGTATGGTCGAGGCCAAGAAGGAAAGGCAATGACTGACTAACTTATTTACATATGTCTAGCACACTGTGAACCGATAACTCACAGAATATCACATGACCCCTTACCCCTATATCATTAATACTCGCTGTTACACTACAGCAGTTCTTATCGCTGTTATCGTTATCATTGTTGTTATCGTTAATACTCGGTGTTGTCGCTACAGTCGTTGTTGTAGTTACTATCGTTGTTATCGAAACCATCTGTGTAATTATAACAACAGTTGTTGTTGTCGCTACCATCGGTTTATTATCGCTACAGTCGTTGTTGTCGTTACCATCGATGCTGTCGCCAATATCGGTCTTATCGCTACAGTCGTTGTTGTCGCTATCATGGTGTTATTATCGCTACATTCGTTGTTATTCTTACCATCGGTGTTATCCCTGTTATAGTTAACATCGGTGTTATCGTTACCATCGCTATCTTATCACGGTTATCGTTAACATTGTTGTTATCGCAGTCATTGTTTGTCCACGCCGATTACATTGTTTATGTAATAATGAGCAACTAGAGCTTATCACCATCATGTGCCATGCCGGTAAGCGTGGGCGGCCATGTTTTGTCATGTCACTCGATCACCAGAATCGTGGATCAGCTCAATGTTTTTGTCTCGACCATACCACGTGGCCAACCATCCAGGTTTTTACTTCTCTGCCGTCCCCTTGTTCTCTTACCCTCGATCTTGCCAGTTGTCACCAAGTTCTCGAATTTATTTCTTCTCATAACGTGACCAAAAAATTATGACTGTCTACGTTAATTTCTCTAATCAGTTTACGGTTGTCATGTGTTTCTTGTAGGATTTGGTCATTGGTTTTTCTGTCTGTCTATGGTATTCTTTGCATTCTCCTCAGAAACCACATTTCCACATCCTTCAGATGTTTTCAGTCCTGTTTGCTCATTGTCCACGGTTCACATCCATACAAAAGCACAGGTTCTATGTAACACCTCAACACTCTTTTTCTCGATGCAAATGATATATGTTAATTGGTTAGTCTGTTTTTCATCTTGCAAAAGGCTGCTTACGCCATGGCGATTCTTGTTCTAATCTCTTCAAGGCATCTCCCATCAGATGTTATGACTGTTCCGAAATAACATCTGTCGGCTTCTCTTTAACCTCATCCACCAACTGCACCCATGGCT
Organism: Cepaea nemoralis; assembly: GCA_014155875.1. Classification (NCBI taxonomy): domain Eukaryota; kingdom Metazoa; phylum Mollusca; class Gastropoda; order Stylommatophora; family Helicidae; genus Cepaea; species Cepaea nemoralis. The sequence goes on along the minus strand of JACEFZ010006604.1, from coordinate 34,374 downwards.
TCACGTAACCCTGATCGGGAGGCTAAACGGGTACTAAACGTGTCCAAGGGTGTCCCTTAGGATTGCGGAGGGAAGGAAGCACCTTACTTCTCGTTTGATAGGGGATACCTATCAGAATCTCGAATGTCTCCAACCGAGATGCAGGAACATCGTTACGCCCGCCAGGCGAATAGTCCCCAACCGTGATGCAGTAACATCGTTACGACCGCCAGGCGAGTATTAGTTACCTGCCCGCAGGTTGCTGGCTGATGCGACAGCCAACGGTTAGGCAAGGACAAAGCAAGACGCACGCAGTCCTCGTGCGTCCATCCACAGAGGGCAAGCGCTTTGCGAGAAACAGACAGACAGCTGGGGTACTCGGACCAGACAGGACGTGAGGGTAGAGAAAGGCTTTGTCTTTAACCTTGTCGCCATCTTGTAAACTTGATGTCTATGTCCTTACTGAATGTCATCTTGATGTAAGTGATGTGTCATCAATGTTGTAGAGTGTTGAGATATATTTAGATTGTCTTTGTGAAGTTAGTTGTGGAAAGTAGAAAGTTTCGGAAAGAAAGTGACTTGTGGTTTTGAAAAAAAAAATTGTTGACTGACGACATTACTACCTACAATTACACTCAACGCCATACAAACCTAATCACAACTTAGTGACAAGCATACACACCACATCAGATAGACGCTAATTTATTTCCTCCAAAAACAAAGCAGGTTTTCTGTGCCATCTGAAACCCTTGCCCGTAGAGGTCATTTGTGTTTTGAAGTAGCGACCCTACAGTTCCTAGCCCTGGTTTGAACCGTTCTCCACCGCATTCAGTACACTTGAATATATTTTTCTTTCTATATTCTTTCGGATGCAAATTTGGGCACAAATTGTAAGTTGAACACAATTGTAAATTTTTCACATTACTAACACCGTGAATTGTGTGTCTGACAACTCATTTGCATTTAAATTTTTCATCATGTCTTCATTAAACGACTTCATCGAGATGGGTTTAAAGCTAAAGTTAACTGGTGATGAGTTAACTAAGTGGAGTGAAAGAAAATACTCTGAATACCTCCTAGTACAGGAAAAAGCTAACGAACGCGACGAAAGAGCGGCTGAAAGAGCTGCCAAGCAAGCAGAAGCAGAACTATCTGCAAAAAAAAACAGGCAGAGCTAGAAATATCTGCAAAAACAAAACAGGCAGAGCTAGAACTATCTGCAAAAACAAAGCAAGCAGAGTTAGATATCGAACTGAAGATGGCGGAGATAACAACTCAAAGTAAGCGAGAAGAGCTGGAATTACAACTAAAAATTAAACAACTTGATACTGAAACTGCCATAGACAAAGAGTCTAAGAAATCTCAAAGACTGGAGAAAGAAAACCAGTACAAAAAGTATCAAGGTATTGTGAGAAATTATACCTCAGGTGACTGCATTGCAGCCTTCACCCAGAATTTTGAAACTTTAATGGACCATTACCAGGTCCCACTGTCTGAATGGAATATTATTTATATGAGGAGTTTGTCAGGGGAGCCTCTGAAAGTCATAGAGACTATCCCGAAAGACCTCAGAAAAGATTACCATTATCTAAAATCAAAGAGTATGGCACATTTTATGTTAGATGAGGCAGGTTACAGAGAACAATTCAACAAGTTGAATCCAAAACCGACTCAAACGTTCTCTGCCTACCTCTGCTTAGTCCGAGACATATTTACCAAATGGACTTCAGCAGCTAAAATAGATAGAGATTATCAGAAATTAGAAGATCTCATCATCAGGGATAAAGTCATTTCATCCCTTCCATCAGCATTTTCAAAATTTTTGCAAGAGAATGAATGTACGAGTGTAGAGCATATTGAGAGACGTGGTTCGGCTTATTATACAGCCAATAAACATTGTTTTGCTAGTGAAGCTATTGATACAAACTTTGTAGCATCAGCTAACTATGAAAGACCTCGATCAGAACCCTATAATAGGCAAAAACCATATAAGCCTACGTCTGAGAAATACAATCGTTGTAGATATTGTAACTTTTCACACCACCAAGGTGAGATGTGTGACAAGAACCCAGCATATCTTACATATCTACATAACATCATAAATAGCCAAGATAAGGAACGTAAATCCTTTAAACAGGCACGAAAATGTTTCCTCTGTAAGGCGTACGGGCATTGGCGTCATGCTTGTAAAGGAAGGCAAATGACCAAGAAAGCAAATGCCGCCCTATTTGATAGTTCATCATCAGATGAAGAACAATCAGCGAAACACCCTGTGAACTCAGCACAGGCTTTTGACATGTTTAACGCAAATAAATGTACTGTTTGTAATACCTTTATGAAGATGGCATTTTGACATGCGGCCACTCCATTCCTATTGCCAATGAAGAAGCTAATTTGGTAATAGATTCCAAAGGCAGAATAAACATCCACCAGGGATATGTGAATGGCAAGCCTGCTACAGTCCTTCGGGACACCGCAGTTCACTTATTGGACTAAAGAGAAAGTTCATAATGCCTACAGACTATACAGGCAGGCATGTAACATGCAGAACATTCTCTGGAAATATTGAAAAGTACCCATTAGCATGGGCATATATTCAGACACCTTTCCTCACTGGGAAAGTAAAATGCGCAGCATTAACTAACCCTGTGTGTGATATTATCATTGGAATTTACCAGAGGTGAATGATATGCCTCATGATATAACATCTGTTTGCATTAATGAGAACATAACATCATCACCATCACATGTCATCATTGATAATGTTGTACCACCAGATGAATGTACGGTAGCTATTGTAGCACTAAGATCTCATGACATCATTGATCAAACTGTTTCATTACCATCTGATATCATTGAATATGTGAACGCAGTAACTAGATCTACTGCTAGAATGCAAGATGAAACTAATCAAACTGAGGCTATAGAAATGCTTAGCCCAGTGGTACTACCTCCTAACACTATGAAGGAGACTTTTGTAACAGCCCAAAAGGCTGATCCTTCATTATGTAAATATTTTAATCTGATCGGCCAAAAGCCAAAGGTAACCAAAAATGCAAGATGGCATTTTGCTTTGAAAAATTGCATCCTCACCAGGTACTATACCAGAGGTGACAGCATAACAGAGCAAACTGTTTTGCCAATTGAATACCGTAAGCAAGCCTTACATCTTGCCCATGATATACCTCTTGCAGGGCATATGGCATACTCTAAGACCAGATCAAGATTACTAACACAGTTTTACTGGCCCAAATTCTGCAATGACATTAAGCAATATTGCAGAAGTTGTGACATCTGCCAAAAACTAGTGAAGAAAGGTAAACACCCACAGGCAAAATTACACATTACTGACTTAGCCAGTCGACCTTTTGAGAAAATATCTGTCGACATAGTGGGCCCTCTTAATCAGATAACAACCAGAGGGAATAAATATATTATTACCATCATTGATCTATGTAGCCGCTGGCCTGAAGCGATTCCGCTAAAGAACATAACTGCCAATGATATAATGGAAGTTTTCTTCCATATATTTTCACGGATGGGATTTCCAGACACTATCCTCTCAGATAGGGGAAGTCAATTCATTGCCACATCTACTCAAGCTTTCACCAAAATGTTAGGAGTGAAACAATGTTTTAATTCTCCATATCACCCTCACTCAACTGGAATCATAGAAAAGTTTAACGGTGATTTAAAGCATATGCTTGCTAAAGTCACGCAAGAGCATCCCAACAACTGGGACATATATTTGCCTGCTATACTTTTTGCTTATCGCGAAGTGCCCACATTCTAGTACTGGATCTCTCCTTTTGAACTTATCTATGGTAGCCAAACCACGTGGCCCATTGAGTATCTATCATCAAATGTTAACTGAAGCCACTCCTTTACTTAAACCCATATCATCATACGTATACGTTACATCATTGCGTGAAAGAATCATCAAATCTTGTATAATTGCAAAAGAAGCACTGAAACTATCCGGTGCTACATATAGACAATATGCAGACAAAGGTAACAGGACAATAACATTGACACCTGGACAGGACGTACTTCTTCTCTTACCTAGTGACAGACATTTATTGACTGAGTCTTGGCAAGGACCATTTAAAGTAATAAGACAGATTTCAGCTGTTAACTATGAGATTCAAATAAAAGACAAACATAAAATATCCCACATTAATATGCTAAGACCATACCACAACAGAGACAACGAACAGGACGATACAACAGCTTGTACAGTGATAATAGACCATGAAGATGACGAAGATAGTGACGAAATTCCAACGCCTGCATTAGACACGACAAACTGCTTGAAAGAAATCAAAATAAACCCAAACTTAACTCAAGCAGAAACAGACAGCTGCAAACATCTCATACAACAGTACAACACCATTTTCTTCAACAACCCAGGACAAACAGAATTAGTACAGCATCAAATCACACTCACTTCAAACACACCCATAAGATGCAGACCTTACACCATTCCAGTGCATTACAAAGAAAACTTACATCAGGAAATCATTAGCTTAGAGAAAAACAACATCATTAGACGATCCCAATCACATTTTTCATCTCCAATGGTCATGGTACGCAAAAAGGACAACACGATAAGACTCTGTGTCGACTATAGGAAATTAAATAAAATAACACTACTAGATCTAGAACCAATGACCAACTCTGAAGATCTACTGACAGAACTGACAGACTCTAGATTCTTTACGAAGTTAGATATGACGAAAGGTTACTGGCAGATAACGGTAGACGAACAGAGCAGACATCTGACAGCATTTGCCACACCTTGGGGACTATACGAATGGTGCAAACTTCCATTTGGGCTTGTCAATGCCCCAGCGACATTCGTACGTATGACACGACTTTTACTAGTGGACATACCAAATAGTATCTGTTACATGGACGACATTTGTGTTCACACAAAGACAATGACAGACCACATAAAGACATTAGAACAGACATTTGAACGGATCAGACAGCACGGACTGACGGTAAAGCCTACAAAAGTAGACATAGCCTATCAGGAAATCTCCTTCTTGGGGTACAAAATATCTAATGGCTTTGTCACGACAGACGATAACATCGTGTCCAAAATACTGAAACTCTCACTTCCGACTACGAAAAAGAAAGTCAGAAGTGTGTTAGGACTATTACATTATTATAGGCAGTTCATACCAGATTTCTGAACTGACTGAAAAATTTACTAACATACTAACGAAAGACCAACCTGAAAAGATTGTAAACAATGAATGCCTACAATTTGCATTCCTGAAAGTGTTATCTTATTTTTCTGAGAATAGTTTAAAGAATCCCATTCTCAAATTGCCAAATTTACATATTCCTTTCAGATTACGCACAGACGCGAGCTCCGTGGCGATTGGGGCAGTTCTGTTACAGGAACATGATAACATTCTACATCCTGTATACTTCGTCTCGAGAAAATTAAAACCAAGAGAACGTGCTTGATCGACACCACAGCCCTTGCTCTAGTGGTGGGTATAACTAAATTGTCCAGATTCCTCCTGGGACGTCATTTTATTGTGGAGTCCGACAATAGTTCTTTAAAATTTATTTCTTCAGGATTACCTACCAACCAAATGATAGCGCGCTGGTCTCTTAAGCTTCAAGATTACAGCTTTGAAGTTCGACATATCGCTGGCAGAACCAACACGATTGCCGATCTGTTGTCCGTTATCCGACCGACCCAGTAAGCACTAATGTCTGAGTGCAGTGTGTTAAATACACTCAGACCAACACAGCCATCAGTGAAGGTTTTTTTCCACGAAAGCTGTGTATGTCTACTATGTGATGTGATAGGGTTCATTCCCACTATATATAGTTTTCTTATTTTATTATTACTATAGTAATTGTCGTGAATAATTGTGTAGCGTGTGGTAGAAAGCGAACAATATTAATTGTACATATTACGAAACAAGAACAGTGCCACATTCGCTCTGAACTTACCTCAAGCGAATTATCCAAGTTATCAGTGGTATCTGCGAGTGGAACATATCCAGTGATATTTTAACCCGTGTATGAAAGAGTGATCTGAACTTTGACATTTACACCACTGCAGTCAATCGAAATCCAGAAGTTTTCCAGCGAAACAGCCAACACATGAACTATCAGAACATTGTACATTCCGAATTGCTACATCAGACCGGAACAAGTGTGTTATAGAAGTTTCAACATCAGCTGTTCGTGTGGTACTTTCCGGATAATTTATAAATTTAGCCAAAATTAGCAGACGACAAACAAAACCTTTAAAAAATTATGACGCTTTTAAAATATTTTTGAATCACCAATTTCGAATACACGAATTGTGTATTAATATTTTTTTAATAGTGTAATCTTAGAATCATATCTTGATTAACTTATTCATACTATCGACATTTTTTGCTAGTATGGAAAAAATCAAGCTATGACGCTGAGAAATAGAAGAATAATTGTAAAATATTGATTTTATAATTTTTTAAAATTTTGTCCCTTTATTTAATTGTTATTACATTATTACACCAAGGGCGGTAAATTGAAATGTATGGAAATGTGTTGTATATAAATAGCCATGTTTTTGCCCGATTGTTAACACTCCAAGAAGTCATCAACTGGGCATGGTATAGGGTTACCGACGTTGTAGAGGAAAAAGGGCCCAAAAGAGGTCGAGCTCGAGCGTTGAATCGGCTTATATAAAGCCTATTACAGTCTTACCCGATGTTTTTTTTTTCAAAAAACATATTATTATTTTTTTAGAGGTTGCGAGGTAGTTCTTTGAAAGCTGGTGCTACCGATCTGACTGGGGCAATATTGCAACTCAGGTGATCATCCATCGAGAGGATGAAACTTGGCCAGTGGTAAAGATTGAACACCACATGTCTTAAAATACAACTTGCATTTCTTATGTATTTCTATGCCAATATTGTATTCTTATGTATTTCTATACCAATGTATATAACAACAGAAAGGTCGATTCTGACATGGTTAAAATATTAACCCGGTAGGTATATAGAGTATACATGAAAGATGACATCTTTCATGAAGAAGCCCCGGGGGAGCGTGTCAGAATCTCGAATGTCTCCAACCGAGATGCAGGAACATCGTTACGCCCGCCAGGCGAATAGTCCTAAACCGGGATGCAGTAACATCGTTACGCCCGCCAGGCGAGTATTAGTTACCTGCCCGCAGGTTGCTGGCTGACGCAACAGCCAGGGGTCAGGCAAGGACAAAGCAAGACGCACGCAGTCCTCGTGCGTCCATCCACAGAGGGCAAGCGCTTTGCGAGAAACAGACAGACAGCTGGGGTACTCGGACCAGACAGGACGTGTGGGTAGAGAAAGGCTTTTGTTGTAGTTCTGTGCCCGAAAGTCGAGTGCTTGTACATCTTGTGAGATAGACTGGTAAGCTGTGGGTTGTCTGTAAGTGTATGATATATAATATATGTATTGTAATGATCATCACATGCCAAATAGAATCGTATTGCATGTGATCTGTAAATAAATCCATTTGAACTTCGTGTCGTGTGTCTCAAGTCCAATCATGTTGTACTTGTACTTGTCTCACATGTGTTAGGTATAACGAGCCAGGTTTAAGACCCTGACAACCCCTCCCCCGTTAACCCAACATCAGCTTGGCGTGTCAGGAATGTTGCTGCTGTAGCGAAATAAAGAACATGTCAAAATCGGAGGAAAACGCTTTTTTTTTTTCGGTTTTTTTTTTCTTTTTGGGGGGTATTACTTTTTAAAATAAAAACAAACCAAGAATTATTTATGTGTGTGTGTGTGTGTGGTGTGTGTGGTGTGGTGTGTGTGTGTGTGTGTGTGAGTGAGTGTGTGTGTGTGTTTTTTAAATTGTCTGTAGCAGTTCCTAACCATAGCCAATGTTGCTCGCGGAATACGTGATAGTATAATGAAACTATAATAAATAATAATAATAATAATAATAATAATAATAATAATAATAATAATTAATAGAATGACAGTTTTACACGCCTTGAGACACAATGGCCGTATGGCGCCAGACCCATATTTTGAATCGACCAATCAGCGCTCTTTGGGTATCACACCTGCCGCCTTTAATTCCCAAGCATTTTCCGGATATCCATTTTAGGCAGGAACGACCAGGCAGCTCAGGTCAATTGTAAACATCCAACTCGGGGCAGATTCGAACTCATGACCAACGGCTAGGCGTTTAGATAACTACGCTTACCGAAGGCTTCCATGTTTAAAGCTTAGTTTAAAAAAAATAATAAAAATCGAGACAACGACTTCTTGTGTATAGTGAAACAATCTAACGAAATATTCTTGTCAATGTATTTCAGTGGACGAAAATGTAATTTATTAAAGTGAAGAACTCGAATTACAGATGTGTTATCTCAATTTTACAAGAGAAATAACTCGCACTAGAGCACTAGAAACGTTTGCCTGTGGGTCCTGACAAAAATCACTTAAGTTTTAATTGGACACCTGTATTGCTATTTTACATCAATTTGTGAATGCTATCCTTTCTCGATTTTGGCTAAGATCAATGTATTGCACTTTGATCTTGCCATAGCCACCAGCAGAGGCGTTATCCTAATGCAACACATTGGACAGGGGGACCTGATGGTGGGCTCTGGCCTTGGGGCACAGCGAACCCTTTATTTTTAAAAAGAAAATTTCTCTAAACTAAATTTCTTCCAGTTTAAAGTTAAACCAATTCACAGTATCACCCAACAAGCGTCCATTTTACCAATGAGACTGAAACAGGTAGGTAGTGTCTTCTGAATAGAGCCAAGTGAGATATATATATATATATATATATATATATATAATATAGAGTGTGGGTGTTGGTATATATATATATAATACGGAGAGAGAAGAGAGAGAGAAGAGAGAGAGAGAGAGAGAGAGAGAAGAGAGAGAGAGAGAGAAGAGAGAGAGAGAGAGAGAGAGAGAGAGAGAGAGAGAGAGAGAGAGATAGAGAGATCAAAATGCGTAAACAATCAAAATGCTGAAAATTAAGAAATGTTGTTACAGGGGTCGTGGTTCTGAAAGGAGGGATAGGAGGCACCCATCAAGGTCCCATGTCATTGTGTCATTAGGACGATCGCCTCTGCACGCGGCCCTGGCAAAGTCAAGCGCAGATTCTACACTTCTACTTTAGCCAAGGGAAGTTAAAGGTGATCCTCTTCTTCTTTCGTTCGCCTAAAATATGTTTATAACTGCAATGTTGTCTCTTGTATGAATCTAACAGTCTTTTTTAGTTCATTCAGCGGTCCATAGAGTTTATCTTCCACTGTTGTCTCTCTAGGCCAGAAGGTTCGCCTGGATATGTTGTAGTTTGGGCAATCCTGGAGTATGTGCTCTGCTGTCTGCCACGCCAAACGACATGTGCACATGGCTGAGTCACCAATCTTAAAGGTGATATTAAGTGTGTTAAGCCTGTTACAGGCCTGACAAACATTTTGATTGTTACATGAAGATTGTATCATAGAAAGAACAAGAAATTGAATGTAACATTGAGATAGATAAATAAAATGCATTATTAAATTCTCATTCTTATAAAACATCGCCATGTCTTTTATAAGATTTAAAACTTCATCGTAAAATAAGTATTCCTTTAATTATCGACATTGTATTTCTAGTTAACTATATAACAAGTTTTATAAAAACTATTATAAATATTAAGAGTTTTATATCATATAAGAAACTTTGTATGCTTTTAGTAACGTCCCTTTAAACAAAAAAATGTAGGAATTATTTTAATTACTTATGTTCCTATTGAGGGTGGTATTTAAGAATTTTTTAAAATAACTTTTCCTTAATCGAGAATATATTTTTTTTAAATAAGGGCTCGCTGCACCTTCAAGTAGCAGAACCACCCCATCAGGTCCCCACGTCCCTATGTGTCATTCGGATGACTGCCTCTACTAGTTGCCCTGGCAAGATAAAGTGCAGATACTACACATTCTTCTTCTTCTGCGTTCATCCGTAGTTGTTGTTTTTAAAATTTCCCCAGACTCTCACTCTGACGTTATTGTGTTGTGCCTGTTTACAGCAGAACTATTTTACTTGCGCCTTTTGGCCGACACATCAGACTTTTGCGAACATTTGTTGACCGGGTTAACCTTCCCGGGTGTTTCGAAGGACATTCCACTTTAACCCTGATGATATTCCATTGTGCCAGTTTACAGCAGAGCTACTTTTCTTGCGCCTTTAGGCAGACACATCAGACTTATGTGGACATTTGTTGACCGGGTTAACCTTCCCGGTTGTTTCAAAGGAAATTCCACTCTTACTCTGAGACGGACATTGGAATCTCCCTGTTGTGGTTTCATCTACATCCCAGCTGGTCAAATTAGAACGGCCGAAGACATCCCGGTCAACCCTAAAGGAAAGGCAGGGCTTGACAATGGGCCCACCATCCATGAAGGTTTCCGTAATTACAGAGCCGACACATAGCGCTCTGGTATGTGTTGTTTGACCATCAAGAATGATGATGATCATTCATTTCAACCAGTGGGGTTGAAAGTATGGAACTGTGAGTTCTAAGATGGCCGATAAGACCTATTTTGGCTCGAAATGTTCTTTGACAATGTGGCCAAAGAATGCTTGCCGTTCCAGGAGGGGAATCTCCTGCAGTGGTTTTTCTGTCCAGCCTCTTCTTCACAGCTCTTGCAGTCCTGGTTGCTTTACAAGTGTCCGCACCCTTGTGTAATGATTTTTTTTTTCATCTCCTTTACAGGACATTGCTGTCAACACCAGCATGTTTCAGGTGTATGTTGATTTCTTAGCAAGATTACGCTCAGTAGTTTGCCATTGCTTTCTGAGCGGCCGGCTCACATACCCCTTAAGTTACCGATGCGATTCGAACCACTGGTGATTCTCACCGTCATCACGTTACCTAGGAGAGTATACGAGATTACGGAGAAAAGTCATAACCTCTAAGCCACGATGCCGGCTTGCGTAATGATGTACGCCATGCATTTCGGTCTTTGACAGCAGTCTCCCAGGTGTCAAGACCATTTCTAAAAGCTTTCAGCGAGAATGTCTTTAAAGCGTTTCCTCTGGCCGCGTTGTGAGTGTTTACCACAACGCAGCTCGCCGTAAAAGATTCGTTTAGGGAGCCTGTGATCTGGCATGCGAGTTAAGTGACCAGCCCAGCGAATCAGATTCTTCATTTGTTGAGTGTGGATACTGGGCATGGACGCTCTTTCTAGAACTTCAGTGTCTGGGATCTTGTCTTGCCATTTAATCTTCAATAGCTTAGAGACAAGACTAGAGAGAAGGCAATGGAAGACAAGACTATAGAAAAAACAATATAAGACAAGAGTAGTGAAAAGACAATGAAAGACAAGAATAGAGAAAAGACAATGCAAGACAAAAGCATCGAAAACAAAACTAGAGAAACAACAATGGAAGACTTGCCTATATAAAACAAGACTACCAAAAAAACAAAAACAAAAACAAGAAAAAAACAAAAAATACAATAGACGATAAGACTAGAGAAAAGACAACACAGGTCAAAACTAGAGAAACGACAATGCAAGACAAAACTAGAGAAAAGACAATGAAAGACAAGACTAGAGAAAAGACAATGCAAGACAAGACTCGCGAAAACAAGTCTAGAGAACCGACAGCGTAAGAGAAGAATATAGACAAGGATACGCAAGACAAGACATCTCATTTGATGTATAGGTTTTGCAGATTAATGTTGTTGTCATGCAGCTACGATATTTATAATTGTGTGTTGTTTGATGGATATTGCACAATGGTGTTATGTTTTACCATACGAATAGAGCAATTCTAAGAGTTGTATTTTCTCATTAATGCACTACTTATTCTTAAGCAGTCGGTGCTCTCACTCTTAAACTTCCGGTGCACTGATGGTGATGTAATTCCTAAACTGGCATTAAGTTGGAATTCAATGTTGACTTTACTTTCACTCACAAACCAGTGGCAAACAACTGAACGTAAAATTTTATAGAACATCAGTCGGGGGTTTATTGCAACATCCTGTAAAGGAGATGTAACATTGTTACTGATTCATGTTTAGGTCGTCTTCTAGGTTTGTTTATGATGTTGTTGTTGTTGTTGTTGTTGTTGACATAATTATGTTGCACCTGTTTAAATCAGGGCTGCGATATCTGCACATTTTGATGGTAGGTACACCCTTTCCCCCTTTGAGCAAGGTGGAGAACCCCATAAGCCTACATAGCAGGGCAGCGCGAAACGCCCACGCTTATGGGCAATTCATGTGATGATGATGAACTTGAAACCACTTAATAGGTGGTACAATGAGCTGGAGTTCAACCGACAGATAGTTGTTGGTTATAGTCTCAAGTTCCCTACAGTAGGCAGAGGATTTCTTTATAGGATGAATACCTACTATCCCCGACCTGTATGGTCGAGGCCAAGAAGGAAAGCAATGACTGACTAACTTATTTACATATGTATAGCACACCGTGAACCGATAACTCACAGAATATCACATGACCCCTGAAACAGATATCATTAATACTCGCTGTTAAACTGTAGCAGTTCTTATCGCTGTTATCGTTACCATCGCTGTTATCGTTAATACTCGGTGTTGTCGCTACAGTCGTTGTTATAGTTGCCATCGTTGTTGTCGAAACCATGGGTGTTATTATCCCTACAGTCGTTGTTGTCGCTACCATCGGTTTATTATCGCTACAGTCGTTGTTGTAATTACCATCGATGCTGTCGCTACCATCGGACTTATGGCTACAGTCGTTGTTGAGCTACCATCGGTGTTATTATCCCTACAGTCGTTGTTATTGTTACCATCGGTGTTGTTATCACTAAAGTCGTTTATGTCGCTACCGTCGGTCTCATCTTACTTTTGGTGTTATCTTCTGTACAGTTGTTGTTGTCGCCAGCATGGTGTTGTTATCGCTACAGTCGTTGTTTTGTTATCATCGATATTGTTGCTACCATAGGTTTTATAGCTAGAGTAGTTGTTGTTACTACCATCGTTCTTACTTTCTCTACAGTCGTTGTTGTAATTATCATCGTTGTCTGTCGCTAATATCGGTATTATCGCTACAGTCGCTGTTGTCGTTAATATTGTTGTTGTCGACACCATCGGTGTTATTTTCGCTACAGTGGAAGATAAACTCTATGGACCGCTAAGTGAACTAAAAAAGACTGTTAGATTCATACAAGAGACAACATTTCAGTTATAGACATATTTCAAGCGAACGAAAGAAGAAGAAGAAGCTACAGTCATTTTTGTCGCTACCATCGGTTTATTATCAATATGGTCGTTGTTGTCGCTACCATCAGTGTTATTTTCGCTACAGTCGCTGTTGTGGCTACCACGGTGTTATTATCGTTGCAGTCGTTGTTGTCGTTACCATCGTTGTTGTCGCTACTATCGATCTTATCGCTACAGTCTTTGTTGTCGCTACCATCGGTGTTATTATCGCTACAGTTGTTGTTGTCGTTACCATCGGTGTTATTATCGCTACAGTCGTTGTTGTTGTTACCATCGGTGTTATTATATTATATCTACAGTTGTTGTTGTCGCTACCATCATTGTTATTATCGCTACAGTTGTTGTTGTCGCTACCATCATTGTTACTATCGCTACAGTTATTGTTGTCGCTACCATCATTGTTATTATCGCTACAGTTGTTGTTGTTGCTACCATCATTGTTCTTATCGTTGCAGTCGTTGTTGTCGTTACCATCGTTGTTGTCGCTACTATCGATCTTACCGCTACAGTCTTTGTTGTCGCTATATAACAGAGCACCATCTCTGTTAGTAGTTTGGGAGATAGTTGGTGTGAAATAGAAAAGGGTTTGGGAAATGAATGATGCACGTGTGAGCACAATTGAACGAGTTGTTAGGGAAGCTCACGCGTGACGTCAAGGATAAACATAGGGCAGTCCCAACTCAGCATTCGACTTAGCCAGAAGTGTTTCAACTTACTGTATTCGTTTTTATACCTGGACTAATAAACGGACACATATACACTTTGGTCGGAGCCTTGACTTCATTTATTACAGTTGCCTTCAGTTATATTCAGACTCCGTGATCTGTAACAGGTACCATCAGTGTTATTATCGCTACAGTTGTTGTTGTCGTTACCATCGGGGTTATTATATTATATCTACAGTTGTTGTTGTCACTACCATCATTGTTATTATCGCTATAGTTGTTGTTGTCGCTACCATCATTGTTATTATCGCTACAGTTGTTGTTGTCGCTACCATCATTGTTATTATCGCTACAGTCTTTGTTGTCGCTACCATCGGTGTTATTATCGCTACAGTTGTTGTTGTCGCTACCATCGGTGTTATTATCGCTACAGTCGTTGTTGTTGTTACCATTGGTGTTATTATCTCTACAGACGTTGTTGTCGTTACCATCGGTGTATCCCTGTT
>JACEFZ010006604.1:0-15000 GCA_014155875.1 Cepaea nemoralis | reverse complement strand
GGAGGGTTATGCTGACAGTGTTTTCAACTAATTTCAAGAAGAACTGTGACAATGTGAATCCTGAAACGTACTGTGAAGTGCTATCGATGCTTCATGATGCAGTTTAAAGAAAACGTCCAGGACTGCTGACTAGAGGAGTATTGCTTCTTTATGACAATACCAGACAACATACGGCTCGATTCACTCAGGAGAAAATTAACCAACTAAGGTTGAAAGTTCTGGAACATCCACATTACAACCCCTACTTAGCCCCTAGTGATTTCCACCTTTTTGGTCTACCGAACACCTACCTTGGCGTGAGACATTTCGCGAATTAAAAAAAAAAAATTAAAAAAAAAAATATTTTACAAAATATAGTGTTAATGACCTTTTAGTCCCGGGAATCAATACAAGGGGCTTCTCATACGTCTTTAGCCTGACCATGAAGGAGTAGGTGCATGGATCCATGGCACAACACACCTTATTGACCAGATCTGCACATCCAAGGTTTGTCAGAACAATGGAGAAATCAGACGCCATAACTGTGATAAAATTCTTGATGTTTCAGGGAAAAACACCTACAGAAATACACAGGGAGATGGAGCCAGTGCTTGTGGAAGTCTGTCCTTCGTAAGCTTCTGTAGAAAAATTGTGTTTGCAGTTTAAGTGTGGCCGTTCCCAAGTTGCAGATCTGCCAAGACCAGGACTACCGTCCTCAGAGGGCAATGATGCAAATGCTGCAAAAGTGAAGAAAATCATAGACCAGAATAGGAAAATGACAATTGCAGAGATATCGGGTTCAGCAAAACTGAGTAAGAGTATAGTTTTCAGAATTTTACACAAAATTGATCTGGTAGCAAGTTCCTAACCATGCCAATGTTGTTTGCAGAAATAACGTGATAGTATAATGAAACTACTACTACTACTACTTATACTACTACTACTACTACTACTATTACTACTACTACTACTACTACTACTACTACTACTACTACTACTACTACTACTACTACTACTACTACTACTACTACTACTAATAATAATAATAATAATAATAATCCCGGGAAGGTTAACCCGGTCAACAAATGCCTGCAGAAGTCGGATGTGTCGGCCTAACGGCGCAAGAACGCAGCTCTGCTGTAAACAGGCACAACGCAATCACATCCGGGGGAAAAAAACTCCGAATAAACGCAGCAGAAGAAGAAGATAATAATAATAATAGAATGACAGTTTTACACGCCTCGAGACGCAATGGGCGTATGTCGCCAGACCCGTATTGTGAATCGACCAATCGGCGCTCTGTGGGTAATGTTGTCAGTATCACACCTGCCGCCTTTAATTCCCAAGCCATTTCCCGATATCCATTTTGGGCAGGGACGACCTGGCAGCTCAGGTCAGTTTGTAAACATCCGACTCATTACCACAAGTAGGCGTTTAGACACTACGTTACCGTGGCTTCTGTCGTATTTTATTTTATATGGTATATGTCGTCCCTGGGGTGAGGGGAATCAACATCTACATCCTTTTACCCCCATATCACTATCTTGAGGATCTTCTTGATTTCTGTCTACAAAACCCCGTCGATCTCTGGATCCCTCCCTCTCTCTCTCTCTCTCTCTTTTACTACTGTATCAAGCCCCCTCTCATTCTTTTCCCAAAACACACTAAACAACACTGGCTCTAACAAAACAACAATGTAGTTTAATAGAGAAAAGTGTCGTGTATGTGCAAAGTGTATGAGTAGAATGTCTGTCGTATAATTTAGAGTGTATGCAAAATCAGACCGAACAGCCAAGGTGCACAGTCTGCTTCATCATCGTACTGGCCACACCACAACACCATATCAGGGACATAAAACCTCACCCAAGTGATGCGTCTCTCAGGCCAAGTGTCGACTTCTTCAGATAGCTCGTGAACACTCCGGATGCTTGGTCTTCAATAGTGGAAACAATCCAATATTGAACATCGATCTAGCACACACAGTGTAACTACTCTGTTCATTAAATGTTCTGTGATCAGAGAATCCTTACAAATATCGTTAATGTCACTTTGGAAAACCTAAATATTCGTATGTCACTTGTTGTAAGATTTTCCCAATATTAACACACAATGTTACTGTTCCAGGTAGTTATATCTATTAGTGTTCCTGGTACAGGTGTTATTTACAGTGTCCTGAAATTTCTGTAATGTAACTATCACTTAAGAAAACACACGTATAATCATCATGTCCTGCTCAGCAGAGGCCAGGATCCTGCAGACCATCTGGGTTATGGGCCCAGTGCAAAAGGCTCTCAGTAAACTCTGCCTTCAATACTTGAGCCATCACTTTCTATGACCTTGTTGCTAGCTTCTTGGTAGAATAACGTGGAACAATTGAGTGGAACCTGTTGAATAGAGAACACACCTGGTGAGAGCAATCCGATTTTGACCTTATTTAGGTGAGGGAAGGCCACAAGCCGCACTCAGAAAAAATAACAGAGAACCAAACTCTGTCATAAGGCCGAGGAGCTCATCACTTCGGTCCGAGTCATGGTAAGACAAGGAAAGACTAAAGGAAACGGGTAGAAACCCAGCAGATGCCCTACTGGAAGATCCTACCATTTCATATTCCCTCAATTCCCCCCAACCATCCTCAATCTCTCTAAATATTATCCAGCTACATTGTCCTTAACTCACTGAGTTAAATGATATCTCACACCAGCTAGTTTAAGCTACGCGATAGGCTACCGTTGCCGACGCTCTTATAATACATTCTATCACCGCACTTATAATACGTTCTATCACCGCACAGTACTGCGCTCTATTCCTAAGAATAATCTAAGTTAGATATGTTTAATAGAATATCATATAGTTATTCCTGTTGTAGATGGAGACTATGAAATCACAGACTGGATCGATGTCCACCGATATACATCAACAATAGACACTATAGTCTTTCTCTAAAAACAACTAGGAATATTGCACCGGTCCGTAGCGCTTCACAACTTTTGGTCGACTAACCCACAATTGTTTATCTCAACCGTTTTTATTCTGGGTATAAATGACGTCACAAACTGTCTAGACACTAGACAGTCTAGAATCTATTTTTCTCCTTCCTGTTTAGACTGGATGGAAACAACCCGCCGTCTATTTTGCTTGCATCTGTTGACCTGTTTCCCGTACAACAAAAAGTCTTGCCCGCCTGTGAACCAGAGAATAATTTCCCCACAACACAAGATCTAGCCTACTTCTGTGCAGACATTCCGTCTATCACATCAAAGGCTGGCTGCCGCTTTGCATACGGATGGTGCTATAGTCCCTCTTCGAGCAACAACATATTAAAGAAATGCCGACTGTGTGTAGACATTTGGCGTGACTTTCTGTCATCGATCGAAACCTTCAAGTTTTTAATGTGACAGCTTCCATGGTTAAAGCTTATTTAAAAAAAAAAAAAAAGACGAGACAAAACTTCTTGTGTAAAGTGAAACAATCTAACGAAATATTCTTGTCAATGTATTTATTTCAGTGGACGAAAATGTAATTCATTAAAGTGAGACACTCGAATACAGATGTGTTATCTCAATTTTACAAGAGAAATAACTCGCACTAGAGCACTAGAAACGTTTGCCTGTGGGTCCTGACAAAAATCACTTAATGTTTTAATTGGACACCTATAATTGCTATTTATACATCAATTTATGAATGCTATCCTTTCTCGGATTTTTGGCTAAGATCAATATGTAGTATCTGCACTTGATCTTGCCAGAGTCACCTGCAGAGGCAGTCATCCGAATGACACATTGGGACATGGGGACCTGACGGGGAGGTTCTGGCCCTTGGGGGGAACAGCGATCCCTTATTTTTTAAAAGAAAATTTCTCTAAGACTAAATTTCTTCCAGTTTAAAGTTTAAACAATTCACAGTATCAACCAACAAGCGTTCCATTTTACCAATGAGACTGAAACAGGTAGGTGTGTCTTCTGAGAGAGCAGGAGAGATAGATAGAGAGAGCAAGAGAGAGAGAGAACAAAGAGAGAGAGAGAGAGAGAGAGAGAGAGAGAGAGAAAGAGAGAGAGAGAGAGAGAGAGAGAGAGAGAGAGAGAGAGAGAGAGAGAGAGAGTGAGAGAGTGAGAGAGAGAGAGAGAGAATGTTGAAGAATCTTTTGTTACAGGGGTTGTGGTTCTGAAAGGGGTCGGAGGCACCCATCAAGGTCCCTTGTCATTGTGTCATTAGGATGACCGCCTCTGCATGCGGCCCTGGCAAGGTCAAGCGCAGATTCTACACTTCTACTTTAGCCAAGGTGACCGAAAGGTGATATTGAGTGTGTTAAGCCTTTGACAGGCCTGACAAAAAGTTTCAAATATTCAAGAATGCAGTGCCATTAACTTCAGCTTCAGCTTCAACTTCAAAACGAATGGTCCCGTTTAACTGTCTTGATGACTGGTTGTAATTGGTTCCTGTATTGTGCAGCTTGTTTTGATTCTTTCGTACATCTGGTTGCTGGTTGTCAGCTTCCTGGATTTTGGTTGGTTGATTTCGTTCATAAAGTCTTGATAAGGTTTTACATGTCTGGACAGAGTCGCGCACTTGTTGAGGCCTGGAGTCATTGTGTACCCACCTCGTCGTATGGTGCTGTTTCTTTCAGGGAGGTTTTAGCCTTCGTCGTTCCGTCTGTTGTTTCTCTTCCCTACACGTCTTGGAGCTTCGGTGACTCTGTTTGTTCGTCTTTTGTTTGTCGTGTCTTCTTGATCGCTATATCTTGGTATGGGACGACTTGCCATCGCCGGCCTGATTTGTTCTTGATCTGGGTCGTCGTCCTCGTCCAGTTCACTCGCCGTTTCCTCTTCTGTGCTCACCGGTTCGTTCTGTGTTTTAAGCAGCTCTACCTTCTTTCTTTCTTTTTGAATTCGCTCTAGCAAGAATTCTGTCTTTATTTTTTCCGCTCGTATGTCTATCAGGTTGTTTTCAGTGATGATTTTTATGGCAGCCATTCGAGCGACATCCTGCTCTATCTTCTGCTGGACTTGCTTCAGTTCGTCCAGGATGCGCTGGACGGCCGTTATCTGGGTTTCTTGCGACTTGTCCTTTTTTTCTTCGAGGTTTTTGACCTGTGTTCTCAGCTCCTTCAGGTTGCCTTCCAATTGCGCTTTGTCATTCTTAGTGAGTCTGTTGGTGGTCTCGTACTGCCTCCTGGCCTCCTTATATGGCAGGTTTGACTTTATAGCTATCTTCATAGTTTCTTTGCTGTCTTGGTGGCAGGGGCAGCCGAGGTACCTGGCGCCATGGTTGCCGAGGCAGTTGGCGCACTTTCTGTTACTGTTAGGCCTCCTGAAGTCTGAGTCTTTCTTCGCTTGCTGGCACTGACTGTAGGTATGGGGACCAGAGCAGTACCTGCACACCTCCACATCACTCTTGCAGGTGGCCAGGGTGTGCCAGAACTTCTGGCACTTGGAGCACTGCAGCACTCTTGGTATGTAGTGCTCTGGTCTTTGATCTCTTCCGCCCCATACGATGTACGGAGGGATCACTCGGTCCTCTGATGTAACAATGACGACTGTAGAGGGGATGTTGTTCTTCCCGATGATCCGCTCCGTCCTGGTAATCTTGAGCTTCTTATTCTCTTCTAGCAGCATCTCCCTGATTTTGTCATCTGAGTGATGGGTCTGGACTCGTCTGATGACCCATCGTTTCGTCGTGCGGTGCCGGGTGGCTTCCAGAACTATGCCGTGGTGAAGCTGCATGGTGCTCTTCTCCTCTTGTGCGATCTTATGTAGCAGTGCTGTGGTCATTCGGTTTTTCGTGATGGAGACCACTACTCCATCGGGTGTCTTGCGCAGCTGGCAGATGCTGTGTCTTCCCAGCTCGTTCTCCAACAGACCGATTATCTTGTCTGTTGGTAGCGCCGACAGTTTGGCTTCTCCCACGCTTGTTTGCTTGAGTAGAAATTTGCCGGTGAAGTCTACAATGGTGTCTGTTTCCTACTGTGTGGAGGTTTCTGGTATATTAGGCTGCATCTCTTTGGTGTTGCTAGTTTCCCGGCTGTTGCTGGTTGTAGCTATAGTTTCTGCGACGGGAACGGATTCAGCTGGTGTAGGTGCCGGACTGCTGCTTGAAGATATGGTATCAGCAGTCGTAGCGGCCTTCCTCGCCTCTGTCTTCTTTTTCCCGGCAGCATATAGCGCATGTCTTTGCGCGGCACTTTTAACGCGAGGCATCCTCTGCGTTAACTGATAAGGCGACTTGCTCATAATAGCGCGACGAGTCGGTGCCATTAAAAGAACAAAACATTTAATGTAACATTGAGATAGATAAGAAAAATGCATTATTAAATTCTCATACTTATAAAACAGTGCAATGAATTTTAAAAAATTTAAAAAGACGATGAAAATTGAGTATTTCTTTAATTATGATTTATATATTTCTAGTTAATTATATAAAATATTTTATAAAATACTATTACAAATATTAAGGTATTTAAGTCATATAAGACACTTTTGCTGCTTTCAGTAACGTCCCTGCAAACAATAAATGTTAGAATGTTATGTCCCTTACCTCCATTTTAATTACATATGTTCCTATTGAGGTGGGTATTTTTAAAAACAACTTTTTAAAATAACTTTTTCTTAATCGTGAATTTTTGTGAAAAAAAAATAAGGGCTCGCTGCACCTTCAAGTAGCAGAACCTCCCCATCAGGCCCTCACGTCCCTATGTGTCATTCGGATGACTGCCTCTACTAGTTGCCCTGGCAAGATAAAGTGCAGATACTACACTTTCTTCTTCTTCTGCGTTCACCCGTAGTTGTTTTTTTCCCCCAGACTCTCACTCTGACGTCATTGTCTTGTGCCTGTTTACAGCAGAACTATTTTGCTTGCGTCTTTTGGCCGACACATCAGACTTTTGCGGACATTTGTTGACCGGGTTAACCTTCCCGGGTGTTTCGAAGGACATTCCACTTTCACCCTGACGATATTGCATTGTGCCAGTTTACAGCAGAGCTACTTTACTTGCGCCTTTAGGCCGACACAAAGACTTATGTGGGCATTTGTTGAACGGATTAACCTTCCCGGGAGTTTCAAGGGACATTCCACTCTTACTCTGAGACGGACATTTGACTCTCACTGTTGTGGTGTCATCTACATCCCAACTGGTCAAATTAGAACAGGCCGAAGACATCCCGGTCAACCCTCAAGGGAAGGCAAGGCTAGACAATGGGCCCACCATCCCAGAAGGCTTCCATAATTACAGAGCCGACACATAGCGCAATGGTACTGGGCTCACCCAAGGAATCGTTCACGTCCTGCACATAGTTGATTAGCCTCAATTCCGTATATTGAGCCCTCCGTTCACCACAGGCTGCTCCTCCGAAAACCACGAGGGACCAATATGCAGACAACATCCACACAGAGAGCTTTCGCTTCAGATTTCCACGTAATGGATTTGCTAGCCAAGCAATATTCCATTTCGTGCCAATGGGACGCTTTTCCATCTTTGATAACGCTTACTCAATGAGCTTTAGATACTGACTGGGACGCTTTTTTTCATCATTAATGCCCACACAGTAGTGGCACTTGCCGTCTTTACAGACGTAAGGCACAAGGTAGGCTGCAGATGCTGCTGGCTCAGCATCTCACCTCCATGCAGCAGAGGATGAGTAACGGCCAGGCCCTCACAACTGGGGGAGATTGACTTAGAAGCGTTCATCCATATCCCTCAGCGTAGAACCGTAGAAAATATGTCTGGTCCAAGCATGTAGGGACACCTTGCAAATTATTCTGACGTTATACGCAATGGATTTTGTGGCTAAGGTATATTCAATTTTGTTTCAATTTCGCATCAACCCCATTGAGGTTGCTAGTCGGCATCGGTTATGGTCAGAACTACGACGGTGTCTGATTGTCCATACGACTTTGATTATCGTTCTTGATTAATGAAAACTTTAATTTTTTTTTAATTCCAAAGCTTTCACTTTTTGCGGCGAATCCAAGAATAACGCCGCAATACGAATTCCCCCGTTTGTCACTGTTAATCATTATCTCTAGTTCAGAAATTCAACAAAATAGAACCGAGGTCCCATTCCATTATTCCATGCACCATTATTCAGGCAGCCGAAGCTTGCTTTAAACACTCCAGATCCAACTACCAGCTTTTTGATTGCAACAACTTTAATATACACAACTGGAGCTGGAATTACCGCGGCTACTGGCACTAGACTTGCACTCCAATAGATTCTCATTAAAGGGTCTGAAGTGTACTCATTCCAACTACGGGGTCTCGATAGAGTCCCGTATTATTATTTTTCGTCACCGTGCCGGGAGTGAATAAGTTGCGAGCCTGCTGCCTTCCTTGGATGTGGTAGCCGTTTCTCATGCTCCCTTTCCGGAATCGAACCCTGATTCCCCGTTACCCATTACAAACACGGTAAGCATGTCATGTACCATCGACATTTGATATGTCAGACATTTGAAAGATACGTCGCTGGCATGTGTTGTTTGTCCATCAAGAATGATGATGATCATTCATTTCAACCAGTGGGGTTACAAGTATGGAGCTGTGATTTCTAAGATGGATGATAAGGCCTATTTTGGCTCGAAATGTTCTTTGACAATGTGGCAAAAGAATGCTTGTCGTTCCAGGAGGAGAATCTTCTGCAGTGGTTTTTCTGTCCAGCCTCTTCTTCCCAGCTCTTGCAGTCCTGGTTGCGTCACAAGTGACAGCACACTTGCGTAATGATGTACGCCACGAATTTCGGTCTTTGACAGCAGTCTCCCAGGTGTCAAGATCAATTCTAAAAGCTTTCAGTGAGAGTGTCTTTAAACCGTTTCCTCTGGCCGCGTTGTGAGCGTTTACTACAACGCAGCTCGCCGTAAAAAATTCGTTTAGGGAGCCTGTGATCTGGCATGCTAGTTAAGTGACCAGCCCTCCGAATTTGATTCTTCATTAGTAGAGTGTAGATACTGGGCATGGACGCTCTTTCTAGAACTTTAGTGTCTGGGATCTTGTCTTGCCATTTAATCTTCAATAGCTTAAAGACAAGACGAGAGAGAAGGAAATGGAAGACAAGACTATAGAAAAAACTATATAAGACAAGAGTAGGGAAAAGACAATGAAGGACAAAATTAGAGAAAAGACAATGCAAGACAAGCCATCTCATTTGATGTATAGGTTTTGCAGATTAATGTTGTTGTCATGCAGCTACGATGTTTATAATTGTGTGTTGTTTGATGGACATTGCACAATGGTGTTATGTTTTACCATACGAATAGAGCCATTCTAAGAGTTGTATTTTCTCATTAATGCACTACTTAAATAAGTAGTCAGTGCGCTCACTCTTAAACTTCCGTTGCACTGATGGCGATGTAAGGCGTTTAATTCCCAAACTGGCATTAAGTTGGACTTCATCGTTGACTTTTCTTTCACAAACCAATGGCAAACTACTGAACGTAAAATTTTATAGAAAATCAGTCGGGGGTTGATGGCAAGGTCCTGTAAAGGAGGTGTAACATTGTTACTGGTTCATGTTTAGGTCGTCTTCTAGGTTTGTTTATGTTGTTGTTGTTGACACAATTATGTTGCACCTATTTAAATCAGGCCTGCGATATCTGCACATTTTGATGGTATGTACACCCTTTCCCCCGCTAGCCTATGGGTCACCTTTGAGCAAGGTGGAGAACCCCATAAGCCTACCTAGAAGGGCAGCGCATGAAACGCCCACGCTTATGGGTAATTCATGTGATGATGATAAACTTGAAACCTCTTAATATGTGGTACAATGAGCTGGAGTTCAACCGACAGATAGTTGTTGGTTATAGTCTCAAGTTCCCTAAAGTCGGCAGAGGATTTCTTTATAGGGTGAATACCTACTATCCCCGACTTGTATGGTCGAGGCCAAGAAGGAAAACAATGACTGACTAACTTATTTACATATATATAGCACACCGTGAACCGATAACTCACAGAATATCACATGACCCTTGGACCAGATATCATTAATACTCGCTGTTACACTATAGCAGTTCTTATTGCTGTTATCGTTATCATCGCTGTTATCGTTAATACTCGGTGTTGTGCTAAAGTCGTTGTTGTAGTTATCATCGTTGTTGTCGCTACCATCGGTGTTGTCGCTACAGTCGCTGTTGTTGTTACCATCGTTGTTGTCGAGACTATCCGTGTTATTATCGCTACAGTCGTTGTTGTTGTTACCATCAGTGTTATTATCTCTAAAGTTGTTGTTGTCGTTACTTTCGGTGTTATTTTCTGTAAAGTCGTTATTGTCGCCAGCATGGTGTTGTTATCGTTACAGTCGTTGTTTTGTTATCATCGATATTGTTGCTACCATAGGTTTTATAGTTAGAGTCGTTATTGTTCTTTCCATTGTTATTATCTTCTCTACAGTCGTACTTTTCGCTACCATCGTTCCTATGGCTACATTTGGTGTTGTCGCTACCATCGTTCCTATGGCTACATTTGGTGTTGTCGCTACCATCGGTGTTATTATCGCTACAGTTATTGTTGTAGTTACCATCGTTGTCTGTCGCTAATATCGGTGTTATCACTACAGTCACTGTTGTCGTTAATATCGTTGTTTTTGAATAATGATGACACAAACAATAGATTGCACGATCATTGCCTGGCATATTTCGCTGCAGCTCGTCAGGTACATACTGCAGAAATCACACACCATAAAGTGAAATAACTAGATAACTCCTTCAAGCTGAACTATACACATATTCGCACAGTAATGTCGATTGTCTACCAAGGTAATTCTAAACTGACTAACATGTCTCTCTGTATGAGGCATATCCTAGCGCTACCAACAATTACGGATAGGCTTAGGGTCCTTCAGGCCAAATGGTACATGAGAGCTGCTGCATATAGGGACCACTCGCTGCATGCAGACGAGGCAGGTCCTGGAAGGCACAGGCAGAACTTTCTATACGTCAGGTGTGTGATATAGGAACCATCAATCGTGGAAGAGAGTTGGCTGAAGTTCCGGAAGACATGACGGACTGGCACAATGTAATAATAACACTGGGTAGTGCAAAGAATTAGCAGCGGGCCGCACTGAGTTTGAAGTGCAACAGCTGATCCAGAGAAACACACATCAAGGTGACATAGTCATCGACACCGATGGATCAGTGGTGAGAAACAGACGTAGTGGTGGGGCTTTATTGCAAAGGCTAATGGACGAGTCTTGAAAAAGGAGAGTCTGGCACATGAGACTACGACCTCCAATATGAGAATGGAGGTGGAGGCAGTAACAGCGGCATTATGTTGGCTAGAGGAGACTACAGCAACACACGTTGTATTCATTACGGATTCAAAGAGTATGCTTGGTAAGGTAGCGACAGGAATGTTTCGTGTGGAATGGTTCTTGTCGCTTCAGACGTCACAGATTATGAGAATTGTATGGATATTTTGCCCTGGCCATGCGAGGATGCAGGGGAATGAATAGGCTGATAGGTAAACAGGGAATGCACCTCTTGGTGGCAGATTCCATATGGACAAGGGGGAGGTTGTCGTGCGCTTGTGGGACCAGGTGGAGATGGCGGAGGAACAGATTGAGAACCCATATGTGGAAAGAATGAGGATGCGGGGAATCGGCAGGGGTTCTGGAAGAATCTCAAAACTAAGAGGGAAGACCAGGAGAACTCTTAATCAGATAGCGGTTAGAACGATTAGTAGTGCGACTCTTCGCTGGCTGTTGAACGAAGGGACGGAGCACGTATGGGAATGTCCTGAGTGCAGTGATGTCGGTTCTTAATTCAACTTAACTCAACTCAACAGTCACCCAATATGATGTTTATTTCTGAATTTTTACATTTCTTCAAAGCATCCATTTACGCCGTTTCTCTGATTTTCGATGACATCGCAAAACATAATTTTCTTGGCATCTGTAAAGAAGGTAGTTTGCCATTACTTTCCTTCTTAGCAGTGACCATACTGGTCAATGACCGTAGCCATTGTCTCCCAAAAAACAAGAGGTTCTCTGAATAATTTTTTTTTTTAAATGGTGGTTTTGTTTATTTGATCTGGTAGCAAGTTCCTAATCACGCCAATGTTGTTCGCGGAAATAAAATTACAGTATAATAAAACTATTTTTTTTAAATGTTGCATATTCCTTATAGGACGTTGCAGTCAACACCAGCATTTTCAGATGCTATTGATGTCCTAGGTAAGTATTTACGTTCAGTAGTTTGCCAGGAAGACCGAGAGGAAAATATCTGGATGGCTTGGCCACATGGCATGGGCGAGACAGGAACACTGAGATGATCCACGACTCTGGTGATTGAGTGAAATGGCGAGTCATGACCGCCCACGCTTTCCGGCATAGCACATTATTGATTGATTTATTGAGTTTGCCATTGCTTTCTGAACGACCCGCTCACACACCTCCATAAGTTACCAGCGCGACGCAATCCGCTGCCGAATCTCGCGCAACTGTTTTCCCTACTTGAATATACGGGATTACGAACCCCGTCGTTAACACCTTGGCCAGGGGTATCGGCCAAAATAAAACTAATAATAATAATAATAATAATAATAATAATAATAATAATAATAATAATATTGCTCGTCTGCTGCGGACAAATCTCTACCGAGACTGACTGAATAAGTAAAGAAACAATAAAAGTAGTGTTATTTCAATTGCGCTTGCCCTCCCACCTATGCTACACCCTTCATGTGTCTTCACAAAGTCGGACTAGAGTCAAGCTCAACAGGGTCTTCTTTCCCCGATTCTCGCCGGTCGCGAGATCCGCACAGTGGAAGGATGGGAGATTTGCTCGCAATAGACGAGCAATATCTCCTGCGGTATCTCAGGCGGGATTATTCCCGCTGATTGCGGGATCCGCTAAAGTCAGTCGGGGAGTCTGGCGATAGTGCACGCTTTACACAGGTCCGGACACTTGTGATTGGCAGAAGTACGCGTCCTTATGGTCCAGGCGCGTACGAGGCCCTCACCTGTGGGACTTGGCTGAACGCCTCTAAGCCGGGGTTCTTGGGTTCCAGGGTCTGGCCATCACTCGCCACCTGCTCGTGGTGGCGAGGTCTCGGAGATTTGACGCTGAGCCGCCAGCGTCTGCAGCCTACCTTGTGTCAGACGTATTGATTACCCATTCCTCTGGAAAACACAAGACTAGGCCGAGAGAGGGAACATGTCGTTTGGGCACCACATGTTTCTCTGAAGCTCTGCCCAGGCATTGTGATGGAATATTGGCCACATTCCAAATCACATACTTTGGTCTGTCAAGACTGCAAGGTGCCACTAAAAATAATAATAATAATAATAATAATAATAATAATAATAATAATAATAATAATAATAATAGAATGACAGTTTTACACGCCTTGAGACACAATGGTCGTATGGAGCCAGACCCATAATGTGAATCGACCAATCGGCGCTCTTTGAGTTATGTGGTCAGTATCACACCTGCCGTCTTTAATTCCCAAGCCATTTCCGGATATCCATTTTAGGCAGGGATGACCTGGCAGTTCAGGTCAATTGTAAACATCCGACCCGGTGCAGATTCGGGCGTTTAGACACTACGCTACCGCGGCTTCCATGTTTAAAGATTACTTTATAAGAAAGAAAAAGAAAGATAAAACTTCTTGTGTAAAGTGACACAGTCTAAGGAAATATTCTTGTCAATGTATTTCAGTGGACGCAAATGTAATTTATTAAAGTGAGACACTCGAATACAGATGTGTTATCTCAATTTAAAAGAGAAATAACTCGCACTAGAGGCACTAGAGCACTAGAAACGTTTGCCTGTGGGTTATGACAAGAATCATGTGTCATGGAACTCAGTTGGTCCGCCTCGGGATGTTTCCGTTTGGGGAAATGTCCGTTGAGACATCGGGCAGTCGGGTGAAGAAAATTACTAGTCAAAGGGACAGAACCAGTAATTTAATACAACCCGACCAGAGCCGTTGCTCGCCCCTTTAAGAAGCTTCCAGCACTTAGGTGGAGGAACAGGTTTTTGGACACCACGGACTGCGCATGTCTAACGCAGCCGCAGTAGATAGTCCCGGGACAAAGGGTCAGTTTGGAACCAAGGGCACTGGCAGGCAGTCGACATTTTGGCCCAGTGCTAAGTGATAGAGAGCGGGACGCCATGTCTTGATGAGGGTTGAAGACCTTTGACATCATGTCCAATTGCAGTGACAACGCTTCTCTTATTCACTGTCGTGCTGTTTGTGTGAAGGTATGTGTACAACCGTTTTCTTAACCAGTGCGGTGTCGGTGATTCGAATTATGAGATTTAGCTGGCGCGTGTACTGATCGCCGCGAGGAAGGAGGTCACGTGTGAACATTGATAAGCTTGTGTTTTACGACCGTAAATTAAGCCTGTGGCAAGCGCATGTTTACCAGCATTGTACTGCTAAGATATTTCGTAGGTTAGCAGCGCGCGGCTTATTTACAGCCCCTGTAGATAGGGAAAATCGGGTTCAGGGAAGAGATACCTGTCATTTGAGTTCACACATGGCCAACTTTATAAGCTCGAGCGTAGGCGTGGCCAGCGTGGCCGAACCGTTACCCGCAGCGCTACCGGAAGTAGATTAAGGAGTCGCTTCGGATATATCGAGTAATATATCGAGGAACTCGGGCGAGTGCGACGAATCGAATGCACCGGTCGACCGAAACCTCCGAGGCCATTTCAAAGTCGTACCGGGAGTCTAACGTCGTGTCACTTGGTGGTGGGGCGACCACTGGCTTTCGTCTTGGCTTTCCTCACATCTGTCTTTTAATTAGGTTCCCTCGATGGAATATCAGCTTAATATATAGTGGATTCCTGAGAGGGTGATAGAGGGGGAAGGGACCGTTGCGACAGAATTGTTCATCTTGAACATGACACCGTTCTAAATGCCCCGACATGGGACCAGGGAGGGGGAACGGGATGTGGATTTCTGTTACAGGGTGATCACCCTGTATATTTAATTTGATCTAGTGGAGTGTACCTACGGCATGGTACGACATCAGCTTTGGCGGATAACAGGAAGGGGGTTGAAGAAGTACTGCCATCGGCCCTCCTTCAGGG
>JACEFZ010006603.1:50000-142841 GCA_014155875.1 Cepaea nemoralis | reverse complement strand
GCCCCTTTTTTTTGCCAGAAAAACCTGCAAAAAAAGGGTTAAACCCCAAAAAAAACGGAAAGTTTAAACTAACTTCCCTTTTTAAGGCCCCCCCAAGGGCCTAAAACCCCGGGTCCCCCAAGTATGGGGCTTATAAAATTACACAGGTGAAAATCCCCCCAGACTTTTAGAAGGCGAGGCGGGCAAATGTCCCATTTTGCTGATGTTTAGATGGGACATCGGGGACTGTAACCCCCTACTTTCCTAAGAGTGTGCACATATTTGGCTTTATATTTCCTGAATGTCATCTAAACCCTTGAATCACTGCACACTTTCCTGTACGGGGAGACGCGACCTCATCTGTTACTGTTGATTATTTATAGTGTGTATAAATTATGTCAGTTATCCACAACATTATTTTCAATTATTAGTTCTGCGTGTGATGTTCCTGAACAAGGACATTAGCACCGAAAAATTGATTTGTGTGATTTATCTATATCTATTCACTATACATTTCCTTAACGCCATTATTATTATTATTATTATTATTATTTTTATTATTATTATTATTATTATTATTATTATTATTAATATTATTATTATTATTATTATTAGACAGTCAGGTCTTAGTCAGATATGACTGAGCTACCGTATGACAGTAGACGGTACTACCTGCTTTCTGTCAGCGCCGAATGTTGGGCGGCGCTTACCAAACCCGACACCCTACATTGTGCCAACGTCTTCGAGCGGAAGAGCGCAATTGGGAGGGTACAAGCCTTACCCTGGTGCGAGGAAATGCAACCCAAAGACTAAATAAGTCATGGCAGGGCAGACCAGGCCCTAAGCCTTGGTTGGCAGCTGGTCTAGGATCGAAGCTCCGACAGGCGGACAGTTAGAGCATTACTTTGCTGATCCGGCAGCTTCTGCAGCTTGTCTTGTTCCAGATTATAGGTGTCAACTTTCCTCTGGAGTGAACTAGGCAGGCAGAAAGAGGGATCATGCTGCATGGGCAACACATGGCTTCTTTATTTTAGCCCAGGCTTTGTGCTATGGAGAGGTAAAGGTGCCAATTATTATTATTAATTATTATTATTATTATTATTATCATCATCATCATCATCATCATCATCATCATCATCATCATCATCATCATCATCATCATCATCATCATCATCAACATCATCATCATCATTAATAATTTTTCTATCTGTCGGAGACCTATTTGTTATTCAAAGCACTCACACGATATTTGTAAGTCTATAATCGAGCCCCAGACAGGCACAGGACTATTTCTTAGGAATAAAATGCACTCTAGCACCAGCCGTCATAACACAGCGATCCATTTATTTGAAGTAAAATAGCACATCATAATATATTACAATACATTCACTCAGTATACAGGATATATTATTCAAACACTCTCACTCAACTCTCTCACCGTCAAACTATTAAATGTACACTAAACCCGTATATTCATTAGAGTTGTCCAAACAACTATCTGCTATCACAGTTATGTCACTATCACACTTCACAATCTCACTATCCAGTCAAAACGTTCTCAACCGAAAGAAAACAAGTCCTGCTCTGTCCGATGTCAAAACACATACCACCCAGTTCATTCTGTCTGTCCCGTCCCACTATCCCATGCTCCCCTTTCCAAGGGTCACTCGTTCGAGACGTGTTCACTTCACCATCCCGTCTTGTCACGAGTTTGTTGTCTGCAATCTACAATCATATGTCCTTGAACTCGGTTCAATCTGTCTGTCCTATTGTAAGCTGTCGTCTTTATATTAAGACATTATAAAACATTTATAACGACATTATAAAACGATACAAAGTAGTGCAGTTTTACATAACAGATTTACGACCCAAACAGGACGTTGCGGCGATTAGCCTTCATCAGCAAACAAACACATTCACAAACAACACATATAGTCAAGGATATCTCCTGTGACTACATCAAAAGGTGACGACAGGACGAGAAGAACAAAAGGATGAAAAAATGAAAGCAATGAAGAGAAAATGAGAATTGAAAATATTTTTCTACTTACCTCACATTCAGATCTGTGAAGTTACTGTGCTTGTTATTTTTCTACATAATCGACGCATACCTATTTCTGTCATTTACATATACTGAAAATGGAACTTACTCTGTCAGAGTATAACATCATCGGTTATCCTATGACAGCAAACTTGCTCAGTTATAAGCTTCTCCAGTCATGTTTCGAGTACATCAAGCAAGCATACATTAACATATGCCCACTCTATTGTTCAGAACACCATGTTTACAGATAAACTGTTGTATACACATGAACTAGACGGCATGTGTACTGATAAACTATTGTATACACATGGAGTCATGAACTAGATGACAGATAAACCATTCTGTAAACATGAAGTTGATGGAGTGTTTACAAATAAATTGTTCTGTAAATATTCAGCACTAGATCATTTCTTCCTCTACAGGTCGCTCGCTACGTGTTTCAAGGCATTCACAGACGACAGGTTTGGTACTGTTTCTTATACAACGTGTGTTCTCGTAATTGATACTCAAAATGAGGTTGTTGTAGCTGTTAATCTAATTCATGTTGTTCTAATTTGTATTCTAAACCATGTGGTTGTAACTCTAAATGATGTTTTTGTAGCCAAGGCCAAGAAAGCTAGAGACTGTGCAAGTGTTCATGACCTTGCATTTAAACAATTAAAGAGGTTTTAATAAGTTTAAATGCAATGGTTCATCTTCATTGTACCGGGTTTTATCCCATTTAGCTCTGTCTATTCTGCACGGAGACATACGGAAAGTCCGAACACAGAGCACGAACCCTGTAGCTATAGCCACGTCCAGTATGGGGCTAAACAATTCCACTCACGAACGGAATGAAGGAGTTAGAAGATGACCATTCGACCTTCGGGGCGTGAGGCACGCAGTTGACCCACTTTGCCAGATGTTTAGATAAGACATCTACTGCCCTCAGAGTGTGAACATATTTGGCTTTATATTTCTTGAATTCCCATCTCAACACAAGAACCACGAACCACTGCACACCTTACCTGTACAGGGAGGATGCGCATTCACGTGTTCCTATACCGTATTGATATTTAGTATAAATTGTGTCTGTTATCCACAAAAATAATTGTTATCATTAACACTGAAGAAGGGCAATAGGGCAAGAAGGGCAATAGTACCGAAACGTCAGATTTATGTTTATATCTATATTTATTCACTACATACATATTTCCTCAACGTGGTAATAATAATAATCATAATAATAATTAGTATTAGCATTATTATTATTATAGATATATTAATAATATATTAAATAAGGTGGCCATTTAGAACAAAATGGAATGATTATAATATATGGAGGAAACACCCAAAATAAACATGAATTAGGAACAGGATTTGTCATCAAAAAAGAGTTATGGGGGAACGTTTTAAACTTTAAAGCTGTTAATGACAGGATTAGTAAATTACGAATAAAAGGTAAATGGAAAAATATAACGATGATTAATGTACATGCACATACTGAAGAGAAAGAAGATGATATTAAAGAAGACTTTTATAATGATCTGGAAGATGTCATAGAAGAAACCCCCAAACAGGACATCCTGATTGTGCTGGGAGACTTCAATGCAAAAATAGGTAGAGAGCAAACTAATAAAAAAGTGGCCGGTATGGAAAGCCTACATACAACTTCAAATGATAATGGATGGAGAGTCATCAACCTGGCAGAAGCCAAAGGACTGCAGATTAGCAGTACCAGACTACAAAGAAAGGATA
The DNA here is from genome assembly GCA_014155875.1 of Cepaea nemoralis. NCBI lineage: Eukaryota > Metazoa > Mollusca > Gastropoda > Stylommatophora > Helicidae > Cepaea > Cepaea nemoralis. Next base: position 139,081 of record JACEFZ010006603.1, on the reverse strand, counting down.
TACACAAACAAACTTGGAAATCATGTGACAAGAGAACCTATAATCAAATAGATCACATTTTAATTAACAACAGAAATGCATCAAACATACAGCAAGTTAGAAGTTATAGAGGAGCTGAGTGCCACAGTGACCACTTCCTCGTTGGAGCAAAATTTAAAATAAAACTTAAGAGAGCTTTCTATACTAAATTACAAAGATTACACCCAACATATAACAGAGAAAAACTACAAGAAATTACAGTCAAAGAGAAATTTACAGATGAAATAAAATGTAAACTTGAAACTCTGCAAAACCCTTTGGAGGAAAGCGTTGACCAAACTTGGTTGAACATCAAGAATACAATTCAATCTACCGCAGAAGAATGTCTCGGTGTGTTAACCACGCATAGAAAGAACAGATGGTTCAATCAAAAATGTGAAGAAGCAGTCATTAGGAAAAAGAATGCCAGACATTTATGGTTAAATGACATCAACAACATCCAAAAGGAAGAGCATTATAGAAATGAATGTAAAGAGGCTACAAAAATAGTCCGACAGCAGAAGCGAGAATATATGAGTAATATAATCAAAGATATGGAAACTAATCACCAGAAAAATGAATCCAGAAAGTTTTTTAAAGAACTGAAGTCAATGAAACGAGGGCACCAACAAAACACATATGGTTTAAAAGACAAAAATGGGAATATGATAAATACCAATGAGGAAATGTGCAACACATGGAAAGAATATTTTGTTGAATTACTAAATTGTGAAGCTCCAAGTAACACTTTCCCACAGGAAGAGGTTCTAACATGTGAACCACAAATTGAAGAACCTACATTTGAAGAAATCCTATATGTAATCACACGACTTAAAAACAATAAGGCAACTGGGACTGATGGAATTGCTGCTGAATTTATAAAGGCAGGTGGCCATGCATTACATCTAAAGCTATACGAACTAATAATAAAAATCTGGAGGACAGAAGAATTACCCCATGACTGGAAAGAGTCATTATTGATACCTATCTTTAAGAAAGGAGACAAGTTCCAATGTGGAAATTATAGAGGAATATCACTACTGTCCACAAGCTATAAGATACTATCCGCAGTATTACTAAATAGACTAAAACCATATTCAGAAGACATATTAGGTGACTACCAGGCGGGTTTTAGACAAAACAGATCAACAATAGATCAGATATTTATCTTACGACAAATAGCCGAGAAAAATTGGGAATATAAAAGAGATCTCCATAACATTTTTGTGGATTTTAAAAAGGCTTATGATAGTGTCCATAGGAATAGTCTGTGGAATGCTATGCAGGAATTTGGAATACCAAGGAAGTTAATCAACATGACCAGACTATGCATGGAAGATACTTATAATATAGTAACATATAAAGGCAGGAAATCAGACCCTTTCCAAATAACATCTGGCTTGAAACAGGGTGATGCACTATCGCCGCTACTCTTCAATCTGGCTCTAGAGAAAGTTGTAAGGAAGGTAAAGGAGGAATGTGATATTGGAGGAACATCCAAGCTGCTTGGTTATGCAGATGATATAGATATTATAGGGCAAAGTGAACAAAAGACATTGGAAATATTGACTCACTTAAAGGAAAAAGCCCAACAGATGGGGCTGGTTATCAACCAAGATAAGACAGAATATATGGTAATTTCAAGAGACGGAATGGCTAAAAACTCTGGCCACATACAAATAGATAATATGACCATTAAAAGAACGGAAACATACAAATACCTGGGTACAATCTTCAACTGCTCCAACATCATAAGGGAAGAAATACAAACTAGAATCAACTCTGGAAATAAGATATACTATGCACTACAACATCTACTAAAATCAAAGGCGCTATCTCGTAACACCAAAATCACAATATACAAAACACTGATCAGACCAGTTGTGCTGTATGGTTCTGAAACCTGGAGTACAACGAAAGGAGACGAAGCCTTGTTACAAACCTTTGAGAACAACATTTTAAGAAGCATCTTTGGACCCATTAGGGATACACAAAGTGGAGAGTGGAAAAGAAGAAGTAACAAAGACATTTATGATCTGTTTAAGTCCCCGCTAATCACTGGTATCATGAAGGCTAATAGACTACAATGGCTGGGGCATATAGAAAGAATGGAAGATAATAGGGAAACAAAACTCGCTTACACTCAGGAAATAAATGACCGTAGACCCCGAGGTAGACCAAGAAGGCGGTGGAGAGATAATACATGTACAGACCTACAAGCACTTGGAATCAACGACTGGCAAGAGAAGGTCAACCAGAGAGACGAATGGAGACGGATTGTATCTGCAGCAAAGAACCTCAATGGCTCGGAACGCTGAAGAAGAAGAATTATTATTATTATCATCATGATTAATTTTGTTCTCCATTTTGCCACTGGGATTCCTGTTCACCTTGCCTGAGCTCCTACGGTATGTACACGAATTTGTGCTTTGCAATTTTTCTGCAGAATCCTCGAATATCTGTTTCTCTCATTTGCATGTACTGAAAGTATAACTTCCTCTGTCAGCTATGCCGGATATATAACGTGATCGGTTATCTATGACTGAAGTAACAGTTGTTCAGTCATCAATCACTGAGGTGTAAATGTCCGTTACATATAACTGACTTAAAACTGACTCAGTCAATTGTGCCGTAAGCTATAGCTTCTCTAGTCATGTTTTCAGTAAATTAAGAGAGAACAAATTAACACCTACCCACTCTATTGTTCAGAACAACACCAGGTTAATCAAACTGCTGCACCCATCGGCTCTTTGGCCTTTCTCTTCCTCTCTTCCCAGGTATATAATGCTCCATTATTGTTCTCTCTACACTGTCATGACATTTGAAGTGACCAAAATATTTCAGATTTCTTTGTTGTATCGTCTTTAGTAGCCAGCCTTCTTCAATATTCAGATCATGTCTTATGGGTGCAATTGTTCTTTTCTGTGTCCAAGATATTCGTAGTACCCGTCTATAGCATTTATAGTGAAAGGCATTTATGCGCTGTTCAATGTGTTTAGTAAGTCTTCAAGTGTCACTGGCGTATGTTGCAATGGGAAATATACATGGTCTTAAAAATCTAACTTTTGTAGTTCTATCTACAATTTATGTTTGTATCACATGCAAATGTTATTATATATATATATATATATATATATATATATATATATATATATATATATATATATATATATATATATATATATATGTCAACGTCTTCGCTTCACTCACAGGCACTCAGCTCCTTCATACGCACTCAAAGAAAACGTATGGTAACTTTCTATCATTTATTTCCAGGCGAACCTGATATCATCACACAATAAATACAGGCGGTGATTCTCATGCGAACATACATTTGTCGCCTTTCATAATCTAATAGCACACGACAGTCTCACACTTCACTTTTCGTTCTACTCAAACTAGTACTCTCGCAATCATTAAACATTTTCAAAAGAAACACGTCCTCTCTGAAACTGTCCCCAAGTCCCGTCTGACGATTCTCAGCTCAACCGCTGGGCTAGTTGCACTAGACCACGTGCTGTTGTGTGAACTTCGTGCTATCTCAACAGTCACGTTGTATTACAACTGTCCGTGCTAGGATCTGTCATTTGGTGTACTGACCTCTGTTCAGGGCAGTGTCCCGTGACAGGGGGTCCCATTGAATCACCCCGTTTGGTCCTACCGTTACTCTGTCTAATACACGATAGTGTCCCTTACCACGTCATGTCTCCACTTCATCTACTGTCCTGTAGATGTCCTGTCTCCTGACCCTCTGGTGTCCTGTCTGATGTCTTGTCCCATGACCCTCTGGTGTCCTGACTTATGTCCTGTCTCTACTCTACCGGTTATACTCTTAATATCCTTATCTATAACCTCTATGTGGTTATCTTGTTCGTCCTAACTCTAATCTGTCCCTTGTCCTCTATATGTCCTGTAGTTACCCCTCAACACTCTGACAATATATATATATATATATATATATATATATATATATATATATATATATATATAATATATATATATATATATATATATATATATATATATATATTGCTCATGTGAGTTATATAAATTGTCTTAGATTCTGAAGAGCAGTAGATATTCGTCTTTAATTTATTTCATTGTGTCACTATTGTTGGTCATTAATGGTCCAAGATATTCGAATTTGTCCACCACCTCCATTTTTCTCATTAACATATATTTCTTTCTCCATATTAGTTTTATCTGTATGCAATATATGTTTTATTTTGTTTTGTTTTGTTTGTTTTTTTGTTTTGTTGCAATGTTGAAATATAAGTTGTGATGTTCACTAATTCATTAGGGTTGCGGTGGTATTTTCTGTAATGTGGATAGTAATACCGTACCATACACATATCGAATCTCTGGTATTTCATGATCACCGATATTTTTAGGATATACGAGTAAATGGGCATATTCTTAAGCAAGTGAATCGATACAGTTATCTCGGCACAGTCATAAAATTTGATGGGAGATGCCTTGAAGAGATTAGAACAAGAATTGCCATTGCGAAGGTAGCCTTTTGCAAGATGAAAAACATACTGACCAATAAAAAGATGTCAATTGAAACGAGAAAAAGAGTGTTGAAGTGCTACATAGAACCTAAACTTTTGTATGGATGTGAATCATGAACAATAAGCAGTCAAGCTGAAAAACAGCTGATGGCTGTGGAAATGTGGTTTATGAGGATAATGCCAAGAATACCATGGACAGACAGAAAAACCAATGAACAAGTCCTTCAAGAAACAAATGAACATGGTAAACTCATTAGAGTCATTAGACGCAGACAGTCAAAATCTTTTAGGCATGTTATAAGAAGAAATTAATTGCAGAACTTGGTGACGACTGGCAAGATCGAAGGGAAGAGACCAAGGGGAAGACCGAGAAGTAAATACCAGGATGGCTTGGCCACGTGGCATGGTCGAGACAGGAATACAGAGCTGATCCACGACTCTGGTGATCGAGTGACATGGCAGTACATGACCGCCCACGCTTATCGGCATGGCACATGATGGATGGATGGATGGATATTTAGAGCGCCATATTGCACCTTGGTTATATCATCTCCGACAATTCTCATTATGTTTTCATCAGACAAGTTAAACAAATAAAGAGACAACACACAGACCTGACGCAAGTACCTCATTTAAGCAGCATCCAAGAAGATTATGGGCATGTAGGAGTCCTGACAGCTAGGATTAGAAAACCATATTGATTACATCCTTGATTGAGCAGAAGGTTTCGAAATGCATTAACAATCCCAAAAACAGTTCCCAATACAGAGCTGTTACAGTGATCACAGATTGATTACAAGCACATTGAAGGTAAAGTTTAAAAAGGTCAAATATGCACCAGGACACACTAAATTTCATCTGTGTACATCTGAAAAATGACAACGAAATATAAGACAATTTTAACATAGAATAAAACACAGATTTGATACATTTTCTGATCTAGAGATCTTATTTCAAGATATGGATGACAATTGGTAAATGAAGAATTTAATCAAGTTTGGCTGTAGAAATAACTATACCAACATTAAATTAAGTAGGTCGTAAGAAATGGATGACTGGAGAAATTTTAAGACTAATGGAAACAAGAAGACTAACAAAATTAATCCTGACACAAACGAAGATATTCACAGAAAAATCAGAACATTATGTAAAGAGGCAAAGAGAAACGTGAGAAAACTTGCATGGAAATTGAAACGCAACACGACAATAAAAATACCAAATTAATGTCCAAAAGAATTCAGTAACTTACTAATAAAAGACCACCTACATCAACAGTATGCCTGAAAACAAAAGATTGAGAAATCATAATCGAGAAGGATCAGATGTTAGATGCATGGTCAGGGTACGTGAAAGAACTCTATAATGATACACGTGATGAATTGTTGAGAAATCTGAGAAGACCCTGGGTCTAGACAACATCACAATAGAAATGATAAATGCCTTAGAAGAGTATGACATAGATTAAGTTATCAGATTGCTAAACAATATATATGATACTGGTGATATTCCCATTGACTTATGTAAAACACTATTTATTGCAATTCCTAAAAAGTCAGAAGCCTTGGAATACGATCAACATCAAACAATCTACATAATGAGTCACATAACAAAGATTTTACTAAGGATCATCATATACAGGGTTCATTCATTCCTTCATTCATTCAGTAGCATGTCCTTTGCAGAACCTCTCTCCCATAACAACCTTCCGGAAAACCTCTCGATCATGAAGCAAGATGTCCCGCGTCCGATACACCCATCTGGTGATCATCCGCCACATCCTGCACCCATCTTCTCTTTGGCCTTCCTCTTCCTCTCTTCCCAGGCATATACCTCTCCATTACTGTTCTCTCCAAACTTTCGTAACGTTTCAAGTGACCAAAATATTTCAATTTTCTTTATTTTATCGCCTTTAATAGCCAACCGTCTTTAATATTCAGCTCTTGAAGTATGGATGCATTTGTTTTTTTCCCCTTTATTATGAGGAAAATAGAACCAACATAGGTGAAGAATATTGCGGGTTTGTGGAAGGCAAAGGTACAACAAATATATATACGAGCTCGTATTTGATGAGAACAATAAAATAGTGTTCAATAGAAGTCAATAAAGACCTTCATCTTTGCTATAATGAATACTTGAAAACTTTCCATATCGTAAGACATACTGACATGATAACATTGCTGGCAGACTTCCAATTGTATGGAAAAGAAACTTAGAGCTATCAAGAACATCTACTTGAACCAAGCAGATGCCATAAAAATTGATAATGAATTGGGTCAGTTCCAGCCTATCAGGAGAAGTGTGGGACAGTGATATGTAATGTCTCCAGATCGGTTCTTCCTTTATAGTGAACCTATTGTGATAAACTTAGATGATATGAAAGGAGTTGCATTCGAAGGATAAAATATCAATAACATAAAAGATGCGGACGATATAGTATTGATTGCTGACAACGAGCAAGATCTAAATTTAGTGGGTAAGGTTATTATACATAGTGAGAAACTAGGTTTGGAATTGAATTGTAAGAAAACAGAGATCATGGTCGTCTGCAATAGAAAAGAAATTACACATTGTAACATTCAAGTGAATGGAAATATTCTTAAACAGATCAGTCGGTGTAACATCTCGGAACAGTCGTAACATCTGTTGGAAGATGCCTTGCAGAGATTAGATCAAGAATTGCCATGGCAAAGGTGGCCTTCTGCAGAGTGGAAAACATACTTATCAACAAAGTTGTCAATTGCAGTGAGAAAAAGAGTGTTGAAATATTATATAGAACCCATATTGTTGTATACGTGTGAAACATGGACAATTAAGATACAAGTTGTGTTATCTGTTATCTGTTGGGGTATCATTCTTAATAAGTCCATAGTTGCTCAAATCCTCCCCCCCCCCCCACACACACACAACATATGCATCAGCGTCCGCCGGCTAATAGTGCCAGTTCTGTGTTGGTTGACGAGGCTCCTTATTCTCCCGATGTGCCTCCCGTGTCTTGCCGTGCCAAATTTTACTCCCGAGTATCTCATTCATGATAACGAGGTGGATTCACTGGCGACAAAGTCCTCCGCTCTAGACATCTCTCTAATTCAATAATAAAATCGGCACGGTCCATGGGCTGGCATCTGCAAGGGATGCAGAGACATCAACCTTTACAGCTCGTTCATTTCCCTCAACTCCCGCATGTCCTGGAACAAAGATGAAGGTGACTGCGGACAGCAGACCTCCGCAGCGATTTAGTCTACTGTCTACGTACAGAACCCGTCTTGGCCTCTTTGATCATGCTCATTGCATATCTTAGTACACACTTTGGTATAATCATGTGAAAGCCCGTGTCATTGCCACCACCTCCATCGTAATGCTGCTCATGGTCATAGAGTGGGCACCACTGGCTTCTTGAACGGTTCGGCCCCATGAACGTGCTATGAGTGCCCACGCACTTCTTTGCATATGTATAACAGATCCATCTCTATAGATACGCATTACGAATCCTCTGAATGTTTATTGATGAGCGTGTTGACCTCTGCATTGATAGCAACAGGGTTCTGCTCTCTGCATCTTCTGTAAAAGGCAGGAGAAGGTGCAATTAAGCGCTGGTGGCACAGACATACATGCCTAGCCAGGGTTGATATTCGTAAGACTGTAGACCTACCTGACAACAACCTCAACCCGACCCACCCATGATGTAACCCACTTTAGCCTGTTACCTTTTTCTCTTAATAGAGCTTGATGCAGAGGGTGCTGCCCAGCTGTACTTATTGTCAAGTATGCACGAGCCTTCCAGATCTTGATCCTGTGGTTTATGGTCAGAACGTCAAGGAGGTATCTCATTGCTGCACAGCGGGCGTCCCTCGTGCAGTCCATAATAGTGCACATGGCTTCATTTTGTATCTTTTCAAGTCTTCCAATCTGTGTAGGGCTGACAGTGAGGTGACCAGATGACACTCGATGGGTGAAAGTACCAGTCCTTGGAACAGAAGTATTAGCAGTCTTTGCTCGATATTGGCAGTCGCCATGCCTCTTATTGTTGACAAATCTTTTCGAGCTTTTGTTATAATATAATCGACAAGATCTTCGAAGTACATGCTACGACCAAACCTCACAAAAACAACACCACCAACAACAACAAAACTTTATTTTCAAAGGGTTAAGAATTGGGCACGCAGGCCCGTCTACCATTCTGCCATTCACCATTATACCATTCACACATAACTCACGGCTAACTGAAAACAGCAACAGTATAAAAGATATGCATTATAAAGGCATGTGGAAAATGAAAAAACCATACTACACGACTCAGTAATAGTAATAACTGGTGTGGCACTTGTTATTAGCTATGTGGAATATACTGGCCTACCAAAAGGGGACTGGCTGTTATACTAGGGTTTTATTATTATTATTATTTCTATTATTAAGGGGGAAGATAATCCGTACTGAGATAGTGTTAAAATAATTTGCGCCCAGATATGTCATCGACTGGGTTCTAATCATAGCATGTGTACTGTCACAGCCTCACATAGGGACGGTACCAACATAAAAGTAAGAGATACTGGCGAAGGGATAGAACTCCAGCTAAAGGGAAAGAACCGAGTCACTCGAAGGCTCGAATAATCCAGAGCCTTCTCGAAGGACCGGTCAGTGTGTCCACAGCCCCGTGGACACTGATGGGGCCCGCCGATTGCGGGGTCCACGAGAAACTCAGAGAGAGTTACCACCCGTGTCGGATTGCGACACGTGTGGAAGGACAGACACGGACTGGACATCGAGGAAGCAACAGGGCTTTCCTTAAGGGGACTTGATAGTAGACCCAATTGTATTTAGGGGTCTTATACATATGTTTAGATAGCTGCTAGAGTTGTTGTGATAAACATGTTCATTGTAAACTCCTGTGATACGCAACTTGCTGATTGCTGGCTTGTGAAAACTCGCTTCGCCAGCGTACTGTAATATACATGTAAATAAATGATGCTAGATTGTATCTGAACGGAGTTTGTTGCCTGTATGAGCCCGAGTTTAAATCCCCTAGAGATCTAGGACGGTGACATGTACAAATAAACTGGTTTGTACACATTATGTGGAAGGCTTGTTTACAAATAACTTGTTTATTGCGTCAATAAAAGAATGTATCTTTCTATACAGTATTCGATAGCCTTCGAGGTGCTGGCAGATTTCACCCAATACTTTGAGGTATGTTGTTATGTTTTATGCTCTAAATGAAGATGTTCTAGCTGTTTCTATCAAGTTGAAGTATTTATTCCTCTACATGGATAAGTTGTTACTATAAATGAAACTGTAGTTGTTTCTCTACATGTCCGTGTTGTAGTGATTCTAAGTGACATTGTGGTAATTCAAAACAATGTTTCCCCGTAGTGAATTTAAATAACAAAAACACAAACAATAGATTGCACGATTTATTGCCTGGCATATTTCGCTGCATCTCGTCATGTACATGTTGTTGTTGTTTGTCCATCAAGAATGATGATGACCATTCATTTCATCCAGTGGGGTTGAAGGTATGGAGCCGTGGGTTCTAAGATGGCTGATAAGGCCTATTTTGGCTCGAAATGTTCTTTGACAATGTGGGCAAAGAATGCTTGACGTTTCTGGAGGAGGATTTCCTGCAGTGGTTTTTCTGTCCTGCCTGTTCTTCACAGCTCTTGCAGTCCTGGTTGCCTCACATATGACTGCATCCTTGCGTAATGATGCACGCCACGAATTTCGGTCTCTGGCTGCAGCCTCCCAGGTGTCATGATGAATTCCAAAAACATTCAGTGAGATTTTCAGAGTGTCTTTAAAGCGTTTCCTCTGGAAGCATTGGGAGCGTTTGCCACAACGCAGTTCGCTGTAAAAAATTCGTTTAGGGAGCCTGTGATCTGGCATGCGAGTCAAGTGACCAGCCCAGCGAATCTGATTCTTCATCAGTAGAGTGTGGATACTGGGCATGGACGCTCTTTCTAGGACTTCAGTGTCTGGAATCTTGTCTTGCCATTTAATCTTCAGTAGCTTCCTTAAGCAGACTGTGTGGAAGTGGTTTAATTTCCTAGCGTGTCGCTGATAAACAGTCCAGGTTTCACAAGCATATAGCAGTGTGGATAATACAACTGCTTTGTAGACTTTTAGCTTTGTTTGCAGGCTTATTCCAGTTCTGTCCCATACATTCTTGTACAGTCTGCCAAAAGCCGCACTGGCCTTGGAGATTCTTGCATTCACTTCGTCATCAATTGTGGCACCTTGTGACACAGTGCTGCCAAGATAGGTGAATTTGTCCACAACACTTAGTCTATGATCATTCACTTTGATATTTGGCACAGTGTGATTATTCCCTGGAGCTGGCTGGTACATAACTACAGTCTTCTCCAAGTTGATATTGAGCCCAAAGTTGGCACAGGCATGTGAGAAAGCTGAAACATTATGTTGCATGTCGACTTCTGAGTTGGTGTATAGAGCGCAATTATCAGCAAACAGGAGCTCTCTGACGGTGTCGCTGTTAATTTTAGTTTTAGCTTTCAGCCTTCTGAGATTGAATAACTTTCCATCCATACGGTAGTTGATGTCTATTCCAATGTCGTTGTTCTCGAAGGCATTCATCAACATGGCTGAAAACATGAGGCTGAACAGTGTTGGTGCCAGGACACATCCTTGCTTCACTCCATTGGTGACAGGAAAGGGTTCAGACAGTTCACCATTTTCCTGTACTCTTGCCTGCATGCCATCATGAAATAGCCGCACTATTTGGACAAACTTTCGTGGACAGCCATATTTTGCCATAATCTGCCACAGTCCTTCTCTGCTGACTGTATCAAAAGCCTTGGTAAGGTCAATGAAAGTGGAGAACATTTTGCAGTTCTGTTCCTGACATTTCTCTTGCACTTGCAGCAAAAATCATGTCAACAGTTCCACGTTCTTTTCTGAAGCCACATTGACTCTCAGGAAGAAGACCTTGATCGAGATATCCTGTGAGGCGATTGAGAAGAATTCTGGCGAGTATCTTCCCTGCAATTGAAAGCAAGGAGATGCCTCGGTGGTAGTCACAGGATAGGCGGTTTCCTTTATGTTTGTAAAGGTGGACTATTGACGCGTCCTTGAAATCGTGTGGCATGGTCTCGTTCACTCATATGTTTGTAAAGACTTGGTGAAGCTGCTCTGTTAGGACCGGCCCACCTGCCTTGTATATCTCTGCTGGGATGGAGTCAGGACCAGGTGCCTTGCCGCTGGAGAGTTGCTGGATGGCTTTGTTTACTTCCACTATGGTTGGCAGGTCATCAAGTGTCTCATTGGTGGGAACATGAGGAAGGCAGTTGATGGTTTCATCATCGAAGAAGGAAGTTGCATTTAAGATGTTGCTGAAATGCTCTGCCCAGCGTTGAAGGATTTTTTTCTTATCGGTGACCAATGTTCCCCCATCTGCACTTAGAAAGGGAACTATGCCTGGTGATGTAGGACCATAGACCGCTTTCATTGAGTCGTAGAAGTTTTTCATATCATGTCTGTCAGCAAAGCCCTGAATTTCATCAGCTTTGCTGCTCAGCCAGGAGTCCCGCATGTGCCGAAGTTTCTGCTGCACTACTCTCTGAATGTTCTTGAAGGCATCTTTTTTTGATGTTGACTTTGGGTCATTCAAATGTGCCTTGAGGAGATGTTTCTCGGCCAGCAATTGGTTGATGTCTTCGGAATTTCATCAAATCAGTCTTTATGCTTTCGGGGGGCTGGACCCAGGATTTCCATAGCAGTGTTGTAAATTATGTCCTTTAGGGCTCTCCATTCTGTTTCTGTATCCTGTTTAGCTGCAGCATTGGGCTTGATGCGGTCTTCCAGCATATTTTCAGACGACTGCTGCATTTTCTTGCTGTTTAAGTGGGTGACATTTAGCTTTTTTTGCATTTTCACCCCTTGAGGACGCCGTGGTGGCCTGATGTTAATGTTTATTTTCGAGACAACGAGACGATGGTCTGTCCAACATTCGGCACCACACATGGATTTTGTCACACGAACGTCTTGTCTGTCACTCCTCCTGACGATGACACAGTCAATGAGGTGCCAGTGTTTCGAGCGAGGGTGCATCCACGATGTCCTATTTCTCATGGGGAGACGTAAATTGTGTTCGTAATCAGGAGATCATGTTCGGCACATGTCTGAAGGAGGAGGAGTCCATTGCTGTTACAGTTTCCGACTCCATGCTTTCCAATAATACCACACCAAGAGGTGGTGTCCGTGCCTACTCTGGCATTGAAATCCCCAAGGAGTATAAGTTTGTCTCCTTTGGGAACAGATGTTAATACATTGTGCAGGTCATGTACATACTGCAGAAATCACAATCTTAAACTGACTAACATGTCTTTCTGTTTGCACAAAATTGGCCTATGTAGATTGATCAGTATGGCTTATGCAAACTTTAACAAGCGACTATTTTGGTCATAGAGTGGGCAAGCGACTATTTTGTATGGTGAACACCTCACAGAAGGCACTGTCTCAGTCAATCACATGACCGGTTTCCAACACGTGGTAGTTATTAATATACATGTCCTTGTGGTAGTTACTCTAAATGACATTGTTGTAATTGTTAATCTAATCGTAATTTTTGCGGTTTTTACACTACATGTCATTGTTGCAGTTACTCTAAATGTCATTGTTGTAGTTGTTACTATAAATGGCATTGTTGCAGTTGTTACTCTAAATGACACTGTTGCATTTGTTACTATAATGTCGTTGTTACAGTTGTTTCTTAAAATGACATTGTTGTAGTTGTTACTCTAAATGATATTGTTGTAGTTGTTACTCTAAAGGATATTGTTGTAGTTGTTACTCTACATGATATCGTTGAAGTTGTTAGTCTAAATAACATTGTTGTAATTATTACTTAAGTTAGTTGGCTAGTCAACAAATAATCCTCATTGCACTTCGAACCATTCAGTCCATAAGTGCTCGGATCCCTTCCTCAGTAAATCTCGAAGCGAGTAGCGGCTAACGACACCGGTTCTGTGTTGGTTTATTAATCTTCTTTGGCTTCCTGCGTAGTGTTCTTGTTTGGCCACACCTCTTTTAATTTGTTGTTCTCGCATCCTGACCATGGTTGTAGATTCACAGTCATCACTTGGTTCTTGCGAACGACTTATTTCTCGTAAAGCATTCAGAATACCAGCCTGGTCCTATGGCGCGTCCGCCCTTCACAGTAGCCTTACCTGCAAGCTTATCAGCCCGCTCATTTACTTGTACACCCGCATGCTCTAGCACGAAAATAAAATCTAATCTTTGTCAGCCGAGACCGTTCCAGAGACAGCAACCACTCTCTTCGGATTCACCCCATCGCCATCTTCTTGAGCATGCTCATTGAGTCACACAGGAAAACATGCCCTAGTGAATGTCTGTATCTCGAGCCATGTTATTGCTTTACTTACTGCCATGACTTCCATAGTCAGGATACTTGTGGTCAAAGCAAAAGCACCAGAATCTTCCTTCGCAATTCTCCTTCCTGCCTGAGCCGTAAAGGCCCATGAACTTCTAAATCGTCGAACGACCGAACCATCTGTGTAAATGACAGCATCATTCTTTAAAGAATTTTCGCAGATCAACGCCTGTATTTCCGCCTCCACAGCAGCCGGATTTTCTTGTCTGTATTTTCTGTCTAGTTGGATGTAAACTGAACAGGACGTACATAAATATGTTGGCACTTAGTACCCACTCCTCGCCAGGTTCCTAAGGGCTCAAGTGAATACACCTGTTGAAGAATGTCTTCGGCTTGACCCATCCACGACCTTCCTCTTTTTAACCTGCTGCCCTTTACCTTCTTAATTTCACTATGCATGTGGATGTTGTGTGTTTGCATTAACTCTGAGGTAGGCAAATGCTCTGCAAATTTGTATTCTGTCCCCAGTGGTTGAAGAAGATAGCGCATCGCCCTTCATGTTGTATCTCTTGTACATCCAAGAATAATGCGCATAGCTTCATTCTGTATCCTCTCCATGCTTTTCATCTGCTTACGGACTGAGTGAGGATCGCCATGGCATACTCAAAACAGACACGACCAGATCCTCGTATAGAAGACATATATTGCGCTGCTCACAGTTTGCTGCCGCCATCACCCGCATCGCAGCCAAACCCCTCTTGGGCTTTGATATCACTTGGTCTATGTGCTCATTATAAGCAAGACTTCGATCAAAACGCATGTCCAGGTAATTCATTGCCTGCGTTCTTTCCACAGTCTCTGAACACAGACGTACAGTTGGTATTGGAGTGTTGACAATATGATAATTCAAAGAGAACCATGTCACTGTTGCCTTTGTTGGGTTGACTAATGCCCCATATTCCACACACCAAGTACTTATGCGATTTAGTTCTGTTTATAGTTCCACAGCAATCCGATCTATGCCCTTACCCTGACGATACACTAACACATCGTCTTCATATGACAATGTCCTCCCCGGTCCAGTGATCTGCTCGCTGGTAATTCTCACAGTGTAGGCGTTGAACAGCACCGGAGATAATGGTGATCTCTGTGGCAGGCCAGGATATATTGTTGTTGGTTCAGAAGTCCAACTGCCACATCTAACAAATACTTTCCGTTGGATGAGGGCTGCAGAGATCCAACTAACGAGGAATGGACTTATCTCGAATTCAAGAAGCTGAAACATTAAAAAATCCAACATTACTCGTACGTATTCTCAAGATCAATCGCTGCAGCAAAGGTTTCAATGCCTGAGTGGAAACCTTCATAGACATGGGCAAAAACTGCTGCGTTGGTCCAAGTTTCTCTGTTTTGACGGTACCCTCCAAGGGTAGGTTGGAAACAACCTTACCTCTCTGACTTTATATTTTTCTGGCAATTAACCTCTCCAGCAACTTGCCTATTGTATTTTGCATGGTTATCACCCGGTATCCCTGAATATTTGTGTGGTCTTTACCAGGCTTCGGCAAGGGAATCAGATAGCTGTGTAACTACTCCTCCTTGATGCTAGAACTTCCTATACTGTTGTTGTACATATCTGCTAGTTCCTCTAGCTCGTTGATGGTACACATATTGATGTCGCCATACCTTATACCATCTGGCCCTGGTGCGCTGTTTCTTGTTCGTCGAAGCACAGCCCTGATCTCTTTCACTGTCACTGTGTCTTCATCTGCAACGTTCTGGGCTTTACACCTATCTGGGGTAATCGCCTTGGCAAACTTTCGGCCTCTCATGTCTGTCTGGTTGCTCTGCTCTAGATAACGTTCGAAAAGGGCTTTGCCCTTGTTCTCGTCAGACCTCTGCCAGATAAGGTAAGCACTTTGGAAGTCAGGAACAATCTTATTCTTAACTACCCCATTCATACTTTTATGTAGTCGCCAGAACAATATCAGTGACTTGTCTGTGCTTATTCTTTGACACAACTCTGCCCATGTTTCACTTTTAACCAATTTAACCAGTTTTTTTTTTTTTTTTCTTATACTTATTATTTTTTTTTAAATTTTTGAAATAGCTAAATTTGGTGTCCATCTATCTTTCCAATTGCAAAGTAACTTACTGCTCTATAATGGGCAACTCTGTTCTTCTTGGCGGGTTGCCATTTCCTTACAGCACCACGCTTATCCACCCAGGTCTTTTCCACCTCACAATTCCACCAAGGTGGCTGTTCCCAGCATTTTTTCTTACCATGATAATTCCTTTTCACGCCGTATTTTACACACCACATCTTGCCATGAACTGTCATACTTAAAGGTCTTGACCGTTGACTTGTACTGACTGGTTCTGCCGTTCTCCACCAATATGCTGCAAGGGTGGTGGTCGCTGCCATAGTGCCCTAGGAAACCCCATCTACACACTGTAACAATTGTTACTCTAAATAACATTGTTCTAATTGTTACTCTAAATGACATTGTTGTACTTGTTAATCTGCATATCCTTGTTGTTGTTACTCTAAATGACATTGTTGTAGCTGTTACTCTAACTGTTGTTGTTACAGTTGATGCTCTTAATGAAGTTGTAGTTGTTTTTTCTAGATGTCGTTGTGGTAGTGGTTACTCTACGTGAAGTGTCAGTATTTATTCAAAATGTCGATGGTAAGGGTGCTACTCTAAATGAAGTTTCTATAGTTGTCAATCTAAATAAAGTTGTTATTATTGTTAATCTAACGAAGTTGTTATTATAGTAAATCTAACTGTAGTTGTAGATGATACTCTAAATGATGTTGTGTTCACAGATCGAAGAAAGCTAGAGACTGCAGATTTCGTGACCTTGCATTTCCACCTACACAGAAGTTTAACGTGTCCAGTGACAAGTATATTTTCACGTATACAGAAGTATCACTAGTTCAGTGACAAGAATATATCCACCTACACAGAAGTATCACTAGTTCAGTGACAAGAATATATCCACATACACAGAAGTATCACTAGTTCAGTGACAAGAATATATCCACCTACACAGAAGTATCACTAGTTCAGTGACAAGAATATATCCACCTACACAGAAGTATCACTAGTTCAGTGACAAGTATATTTCCACCTACACAGAAGTATCACTTGTTCAGTGACAAGTATATTTCCACCTACACAGAAGTATCACTTGTTCAGTGACAAGTATATTTCCACCTACACACACAAGTATAACTTGTTCAGTGACAAGTATATTTCCACCTACACACACAAGTATCACTTGTTCAGTGACAAGTATATTTCACCTACACAGAAGTATCACTTGTTCAGTGACAAGTATATTTCCACCTACACAGAAGTATCACTTGTTCAGTGACAAGTATATTTCCACCTACACAGAAGTATCACTTTTCAGTGACAAGTATATTTCCACCTACACAAAAGTATCACTTGTTCAGTGACAAGTATATTTCCACCTACACACACAAGTATCACTTGTTCAGTGACAAGTATATTTCACCTACACAGAAGTGTTACTTGTTCAGTGACAAGTATATTTCCACCTACACAGAAGTATCACTTGTTCAGTGACAAGTATATTTCACCTACACAGAAGTATCACTTGTTCAGTGACAAGTATATTTCACCTACACAGAAGTATCACTTGTTCAGTGACAAGTATATTTCACCTACACAGAAGTATCACTTGTTCAGTGACAAATATATTTCCACCTACACACACAAGTATAACTTGTTCAGTGACAAGTATAGATATAAATACCATAGATGTATTACATGTTCAGTGTACAAATATAACTATACCTACAATATATGTTTTACGTGTTCAACGACAAGTATACCTACACCCACCTCCGTGGCTAAGGAGTTACGGACACAGTTCGTAATCCCGCATACACGCGTTTGAAACACAGCTGTGGGTGATTTGGCAACAGACCGCCTTACCTTGGTATTTTATGAAATGGTATGGGTGCCGGTCGTTCAGAAAGCAATAGCAAACTATTGAACATCAATGTGCCGAGGAATCACGAACAGCCAAAACATGCAAGGGTTGATTGCAACGTCTTGTCAAGGATATGCCACTAATGTTAGCCATATATGTATAGCTTGATCAACGTCATTTATAACTACATCTTACACAGAACTGTATCTTTTTCAATTAGAAGAACAAAATAAATTGAACACGTAAATAAATGAAGAAATTCTAGAAACCACAACATAACAAAAATGCTTATTACAGTAATTCTTCTGTTGCCCTACAGCTGTTGAATAAACCGTCGTAGAGAGGAGGCAGATGTCATTTCCGAGGTTTTGATCAAGTAAGACATGTTAACATGATAAAGATGCTAGCAGATCTACACATTGATGGTAAAGACGTTAGACTTGTAAAAAAATAAAATTAACCACATATTGGAATCAACAAGCTGCCATAAAGATTGATAATGAAGGAGGCCACTACCAGCCTATTAAGAGAGATGTGAGACAGAGATGTGTAATGTGTTCAGTTATTTTTCACTGTACATTGAAAATATTTTCAGAAATGTAGATGATATGAAAGGAATCATCATTGAGGGGGGGGGGGGGGGGGGGGGGGGGGGGGGGGGGGGGGGGGGGGAAGAGAAGAGGGAAAAAAAAGGGGGGGGGGTGATATCAAAAACATTGTATATGCAGATGATACAGTGTTGATAGCAGACAATGAACAGGTTCTGCAACATTTAGTAGGTGCGGTTGTTGCACACATGAAAAACTAGGGTTATAATTAGAAGAAGAAGTGTAATAAGACACAGGTTATGGTCGTCACTAGGAAGAAGGAGATACCAACATGTAATATACAAGTAAATGGGAATATTCTTAACCAAGTTAATCGGTACAATTATCTCCGAACAGTTATAACATCTGATGGGAGATGCCTTGAAGAGATTAGAACAAGAATCGTCATGGCGAAAGTAGCCGTTTGCAACATGACGAATATCATCATCATCATCATCATCATTGGCACCTCGCCGTCTTGACAGACGATAGTTTGTGCTTTAAAAAGGCATAATAACTTTTACCTATGGCGGTAGCGAATGTGACTGATAAGGTCAATTCGCGCTGTAAATGTCCGTTCACAGTGGGTGCATGTGAACACGTGGTCATTTCCACCATCATGCACCATCTTACGTCTCACACGCTCGGTGTGTGACTTATCTGCAATAATTTTCTCCTTTGTCTTTATTCCATTTCTGATATTTGCCCTCCTCGGCGGCGACTTGCTCCCACTGTGCATTATCAATGCCTGTATCAATCATGTTCCGCTTACACACATCTTTGTATCGTAGTAGAGGCCGACCCTGAGATCTCTTACCCATCTGTAATTCACCAAAAAAGATGTCCTTTGGTATTCTACCATCATCCATCCTCCTACGATGTCCTATCCATCTAAGTCTACGAAGACTGAGCATGGAATAAACCGTCACACAACCTGATCTTTCCAATACTTCAGTATTTGTGATTTTGTCTTGCCACTAAATACCAAGAATTCTTCGCAGACACCGCATATGAAAGCTGTTTAAACGTTTCTCTTGGTGTGAGTAAGTTGTCCAGGTTTCACTGCCATAAAGAAGAGTTCTAAGGACACAGGCTTGATAGATAAGGACTTTTGTTTTGACCGTAAGCTTCCTGTTCTCCCAGACTCTTTTTCTTAACCTGTTCATTGTTGTTGCTGCCTTACCAATCCGGATGTTGATTTCCTGATCTAGGGATAATGTGCTATTTACCACTGATCCTAGATATGTAAATGGTCTACCATCTCTAGTTCGGCGTCGTCAATAAAGATTGATGGTACCCATGTGCACCTTGTGACATAATCTGTGTCTTCTTTTTGCTAATTGTTAAACCAAATTCAGAACAAGCATTGGAGAATGCAGATAGTAGACATTGCAATTCTTCCTCAGAGTGGGTCGTAACTGCAGCATCATCTGCAAAAAGCAACTCTCTGATCAGTACCCTCCTAATTTTGGTCTTGGCCTTCAATCTCTGAGCATTGTAGAGGCCGCCATCTGAGCGTGAGTGAATGTATATACCACCATCCTGATCACGAAAGGCATATTTCAGTAGAAGTGAAAAGTATATTCCAAAGAGGGTGGGAGCTAGTACACAACCTTGCTTAACTCCACTCTTGATTTCAAACTCTTCAGAAGTTGCACCATCAAACTTGATTATACCCTTCATGCCTGTGTGGAACGATTCCACAATGGACAGAAGAGTTGGTGGGCAGCCAATCTTCTTTAGTGCCTTGAACAGACCCTCACGACTGACCAAATCAAATGCCTTTGTGAGGTCGATGAAGGCAATAAACAGTGGTTGATTCTGTTCACGGCATTTTTCTTGCATTTGTCGCAATGAGAATATCATATCAATGGTAGACCGGTTCTGTCGAAAGCCACACTGTGATTCGGGGTAGACTTGATCTCCTAGGACTTGAAGTCTGCGCAGAACAATTCTGGCAAATACTTTTCCAACAATACACAGAAGTGAGATACCCCTATAGTTGTTGCAGTCGCTCCGATCGCCCTTGTTCTTGTACAGTGTTATGATGCTTGAATCTTTGAAATCCTGTGGGACTTGTCCTTCTCGCCAGCATAGCTCTATTAGCTGGTGGATCTGTAGAGTGAGTGTGTCTTGCCCACTCCTGATAACCTCTATTGGAATCCCATCCTTACCTGGAGCCTTGCCAGATGCAAGTTCATTTATAGCACACTTAACTTCTGTTATGGTGGGAAGTGTGTCCAGGTGGTCAAGAGTTGGTAGAGCCTCTATGGCGTTGAGGGCATCATCCGCTAGTTTGGTCTCACTTGAGTAAAGCTCCAAATAGTGCTCTACCCATCTGTCCATCTGCTGTTTCTTATCAGTTATGATTTCTCCAGTCAAGGTTTTCAATGGTGCACTTCTTTTGATCACTGGACCACAGGCTTTCTTTATTCCTTCATACATGCTTCTGATGTTTCCCTTATCACTTGCGATTTGAATGGACTCACATAACTTGATCCAATAATCATTTGCACACTGCCTGGCAGCCTTTTGCACATCCTTCCTAGCTTGCTTTAGCTCACTCAGAGTGTTACGCGTTGGTCTTTCCTTGTTTCTTAAGAGAGCTATCTTCTTCTTATCAATCAAGGGCTGCAGAGTCTGGCTGTTTGCCGCAAACCAGTCCTGCCTCTTATGATCCACAGTGCCGTAAACCCCTACGGCAGTTTTATAAAGAGTTTCCTTAAGTTGACCCCACTTTTCATTTACTGTACAATTTTCTGGTGTATCAGTGAAAGCGTCTTCAAGTTGCTGTTGAAACTGAAAGCACTTTTCAGGATCGTGAGTGTTAATAATATTAATCCTGGGGCTAGATTTGTGTTTAGCTGTGTAGATTCTCTTTGGTCTCAGTCTAACCCTTGCAACAACCAAAGAATGATCCGTATCACAGTCAGCACTGTGGTAACTTCGAGTCAATGATATATGGTTCAGATGTTGTCTCCGTGTGATGATGAAGTCCAGCTGGTGCCAATGGCCGGATCTTGGATGTTTCCATGTGACCTTATGCAGCTCTTTTGTTTTAAAAAAGGAGTTTGTAATACATAGGTCATTTCTGGTGCAATGCTCCAGCAGCCTTTGCCCATTTTCATTCATGCGACCGATGTTGTATTTTCCAAGGCACACTGGCCATGAACTCGAGTCCTTGCCCACACGAGCATTGAAATCACCGAGCATATAAATGTAGTCAGATTTTGGAACTGCCTTGATCACGGAGTCTAACTCCTCATAGAACGAATCCTTCACATCATCAGAGGAATCGAGTGTCGGTGCATATGCAGTAATAATGGTGGCAAAACCACAAGAGGTTGCCAAGCGCAGGGATAATAGTCTTTCATTTCCTCCTGCTGGAATTTCAATCATTCCCAGTAGCGAATTCTTCACTGCAAAGCCCACACCGTGTTGCCTTTTTTCTGCCTGCCCTCTACCCTTCCAAAAAAAGGTGTAATTGTTTTCCCTGAGTGACCCTTCCTCAGCGAGGCGAGTCTCCTGCAGGCCAGCAATATCAATGTTAAGACGATTGAGTTCGGCATCAATCACAGCCGTTTTTCTCACATCGTCAATATTGGTCAAGTCAGTGGAAAATCCTGGACACATGGTTCTCACGTTCCAGGTTGCAAGCCGTAGCTTGAGGTTTCTATTTTTCTTTTTATTAGTACCTGGTGCATTGGTTTTACAGCCTGCGATTCAGATTTTGTCCTAGCCCCAAGCACCCATTGAAGCAGGCAGGCTGTGGCGGATCAGCACCCAATTGGCCGGGGGCTGCCCAGCTTGAGGCGGGCGGTAGCTGATCAGTGACACCTGTAGGTGTCTCCCACCGTCAGAGGCAACGCGTGGCGCCCCATGTCTACGCCAACTGACAGGGACTTATAACCCGTAACAGTTGCCTCTCGCTTTGATTCCGAGACCGGTTAAGACCAGGGATGGAGTTATTGCCTCTCCATAGCACAAAGCCTGGGCTAAAATATAGAGATCATGTGTTGCCCATGCAGCATGATCCCTCTCTCGGCCTGCCTAGTTCACTCCAGAGGAAAGGTAACACCTCTACATCTGGAACAAGACAAGCTGCAGAAGCTGCCGGATCAGCAAAGCAATGCTCTAACTGTCCGCCTGTCGGAGCTTCGATCCTAGACCAGCCGCCAACCAAGGCTTAGGGCCTGGTCTGCCCTGCCATGACATTTTGTCTTTAGGTTGCATTTCCTCGCACCAGGGTAAGGCTTGTACCCTCCCAATTGCGCTCTTCCGCCCGAAGCCGTTGGCACAATGTGGGGTGTCGGGTTTGGTAAGCGCCGCCCAACGTTCGGCGCTAACAGAAAGCAGGTAGTACCGTCTACTATTATACGGTAGCTCAGTGATATCTGACTAAGACCTGACAGTTACACAACGAACACCAGCACCCAATCCTGTATATTTACAGTTACAACTAACACCAGCACCCAATACTGTATATTTACAGTTACAACTAACACCAGCACCCAATCCTGTATATTTACAGTTACAACTAACACCAGCACCCAATACTGTATATTTACAGTTACAACTAACACCAGCACCCAATACTGTATATTTACAGCTACAACTAACACCAGCACCCAATACTGTATACTTACAGCTACAATTAACACCAGCACCCAATACTGTATATTTACAGCTACAACTAACACCAGCACCAAATACTGTATATTTACAGCTACAACTAACACCAGCACCCAATACTGTATATTTACAGCTACAACTAACACCAGCACCCAATACTGTATATTTACAGCTACAACTAACACCAGCACCCAATACTGTATATTTACAGTTACAACTAACACCAGCACCCAATACTGCATATTTACAGTTACAACTAACACCAGCACCCAATACTGTATATTTACAGTTACAACTAACACCAGCACCCAGTATTGTATATTTACAGTTACAACTAACACCAACACCCAGTACTGTGTATATACAGTTACAACTAACACACGCAGTAGAGCTTAGTCTCTGACACAACTTAATACCGTTCCAGATGGAAAGAGGAATTATGTAGATATGAACATATTTAGTTAAGTGTGTGTGTGGGGGGGGGGGGGGGTGAAATAGCCACTGTGTGAAGTTTACTTGTAGAAGCAATTAATTAATGAGAAAATGTACACGCTGATATACAACACACAACACACAGAAGAAATGTACCATAAATACAAAGTAATATGTTTACAACAGTCAAGGGGCTAACGGAAAGAAATTTGTGTATTAATCACCTCAGTTGTTTCCATGTCAGTTAATTTTAGTTTTACATTCTTTATGTACAAATTCATGTTAGTTTTACATTTGTTTAATTCGGTGTCAGGTCTTAGTCAGATATGACAGAGCTACCGATTGGCAGTAGGCGCACTACCTGCTTTCTGTTAGCGCCGAATGTTGGGCGGTGCTTACCAATCACGACACCCCACGTTGTGCCAACAGTTTCGGGCGGAGGAGCGCAACTTGGAGGGTACAAGTCTTATCCTTGTGCGAGGAATTGCAACCTAAAGACAACATCTCATGACAGGGCAGACCAGGCCCTAAGTCTTGGTTGGCAGCTGGTCTAGGATTGGCTCCTATATTTCAGCCCAGACTTTATGCTATGGAGAGGTATAACTCTATCCCTGTTCTTAACCGGTCTCGAATGACCATGTGTTCACATGCATCCATTGTTAACAAAACATTTACAGCAAGAATTGGTCTAATCAGTCGCGCGCAATGGGTTGTAGTTATTATGCCTTTTTGAAGCACAATATAACAAACAATCGTGTGTCAAAACAGCAAGGTGCCAACGAATATATAAAAATTCGTTTTAGTTTTGGATTCTTTATGTACAGTTCATTTTAGTTTTTATATTCTTTATGCACAAGTTAAGTTTAGTTTTACATTTTTTATGTAATCGTTAAAATTACTTTTACATTCTTTATGTAAACGTTCATTTTAGTCTTATATTTTATGTAAAAGTTCATTTTTGCCTTAAACTTTTTTATGTAAAAGTTCATTTTAGTTTTACAATCTTTATATACAAGTTCATTTTAGTCTTACATTTTTTATGTAAAAGCTAATTTTAGTTTTACATTCTTTAATTTCACCATCGCTTCTGCTTGACGCCAGTTCATTTCGGATGATAATTCCTGGTTGTGTTGATAGCATAAGAACGCACAGAAACAGATATTGTGAAGAAGAATGAAACAAACATAAATATTATTCAAAACAATATATTCCCTTGGTGAATTTAAACACAGGATGAGCTCGCTTGCTTTGAAGTCAAGCGTAGTCCATATACGTGCAACTACTTATAGTTCACTAGACTGATGTTTGTGTGTGGATTAGCTTTCCTTATTACCAGCGTTCCTCGCCATCAGGCGAGCTCACTCCGACTTCAGAGGTATTTGTAATTTACGTCCCCAAATGAAGAACGAGACATCAATCATTTAGTCCAACTGACGGGTGTAGGGGTTGAACCCGCTACCTCAGCATCAGCGCACCGGAAGTTTAAGAGCATGCTGACCTCCTGTGTTAAAATGAATATTATTGCATGTTACTTAGATTGTGAAGCCTTCATTGCGTGTCTAATTGCTTTTTGCTCATATTATGTGACCAGCCTGTGTTATCTTATCTGATATCACGATGTTAAGTTATGTTATGTTATGTTATGCTGTATTATGTTATGTGATGTTATGTTATATCACGTTATGCTCCTGTGCTGCCTTCTATTATACATCTGTGTTGGGTCATATCAAAAGTATAACTCTTTAACTGACTCACTGCCGAAGGATAATATATCGCCGAATGTAACCTCCTATTTGGACAGAAGGACGATATATCGCGATATTAAAGTCATCGTGCTGTTTGTTTTTCGTTTCCCGGCATCTTTCGCAATGTTAGTGCCCAGTGAACGGACATTTGCATTATAATGCATGTTCAATAGATTGTGTGCCATGTTTGGGCCAAACCTACTTGTTTATTTAGCACTGAACCAGTTAATGAATGCATTGTGATACACAATGACGTCTTCCAACTACACTGACAGTGTTACATGTTACGATAGCATATATTGAAAACTCACTACTCTAAAAAATATTGACAGTTAACTCTCCGTGGTCAGTCAGTAAATTATAAACATCTGCTGTCATTATCAGACCAGATAACACTCAACAAAGATGAGCAACAGCTAGACGCTGCCATGGTCAGTGTTTAGCCTTATATGGTATTTAACTTACAAATGGAAGGAGGCCACAATGAATTCAAGAACTGACCAGTAATATTTAGCATCCTTAGCCTCTCATCTCTCGACATTTTAGAGTTTCAAACCACAGGATAGTCAGACATAAATAGTTGATCACCGCGTCCCGGGTCATTACCTGGGTATTCCAGTAATATAGAAATATATTTGGAAATTATATTGTGGTTAGACATAGTCCATGAAAAAGGCCGACATGTAACATGGTAAATTATATAGTGGTTAGACAAAACCCATGCAAAGACACACATGTGTCTTGTTAAACAAATTAAGCTGTGGTTGGACAAAGACAGACTGATTTTCTGGTCAGCAAGTTTGCATTGTACAGGCCAATGAATGAATCAACACAACCGAGAGATAGTATCAGTAAGTTGTTCCAGAACACGATCACACGTGGTACACGTACTCGTATGTACAGGTCAGAATAGTACAGATTGTAAGCTGACACAATAGGAGAGAACAGATCTAAAGGACGTGAGCAGACTTGAGGTAACACTGCTGTTGCTAATTATGTCTCCTGACACTTGACACAACAGTGCAGCGGTGTTGGAGAAAGTTTCAGCTAGGAAGACTCAGGTAGATCTTGTATACATGAGTTACCACTCAACTGAAATACCAAAGCCAGTGTCTTAAGACAGGGGAAGACATCATCATCATCCAGAGTCTTGCCACAAGTAGCAAGTAACAGTCTTTCCAATTGAATCTCTACCATAAGCCAGATGTCCTGCCCCTTTTGCTGTCTTGTGTAAATTATACATCACATCTTGAATCAATTCACATTCTGGTCTTCCTGTTCACCGCCTGCAGGGTACATTCTCTCCATTGTTATCTGTTGTAGACTTTTCTTTTCTTCTCACACATTCAACATATCGGGTGGTATTGACTGCGGAAATGACACCATAAATATTAAGGGATTTCTCCGACTATTCCAGGGATTATGGTTCAGAGGACTCCACAGTATCTAGGATACCTATCACCTATAATTTAATTAAAATACTCCCTCTCTAGACAAGGGCTATACTCACATAAGAATTGAAAACTTTACACAAAACTGTTGTATTACACATGTCACAGCCGCCATACAAAACAATACATATGCAAACTGGAACTAAACCACATAATGTTCTACAGGAAGAGCCCGGCAGCCCAAAGGCTAGGCAGTATGACTAAAGATATCATCATCTAGTGTCCTTAGGTCGATGTTGGTATGTCGCAGTCAGACAACCTCTCACCCGAGTGTGAGATGTATCAGAACACTTCTCCGTTATGTAGAGGGTCACCGCTGACGACTGGAGTCTCAGCCAAGACTAGGCCGCTTGAAGAATTACTACACTTGGAGGACTTCAGCATGTATCAAGGTATCCATTGCAGCCGAGCAATAGTGATGAAAGGTTCTGGTTGTGTGGTCAACAATTATCACCTCTATTGGAGCCAAAGCATAGTGGACGAACTGTCACACAATGTCTCTTGGCACACTGTACACCATGGATGATGCGAACGAAAACGTATTCACACTCCATTATTATCATGTGTAAGGTTTATATTGTTCGTCACTTTCTTACACACAAAAAGTATCTTCTTGGCGAATACCTATTAATTTAGGGAGTCAGCGAATATTGCCAGCATCTTGACTCGGGCAAGCATCATCATCATTGGAACCTTGCCGTCTTGACAGACGATAGTTTGTACTTCAAAAAGGCGTAATAACTTTTACCCATGGCGGTAGCGAATGTGACTGATAAGGCAATTCGCGCTGTAAACGTTCGTTCACAGTGGGTGCATGTGAACACGTGGTCATTTCCACCATCATGCACCATCTTACGCCTCACACGCTCGGTGTGTGACTTATCTACAATAATTTTCTCCTTTGTCTTTATTCTGATTTTATTTCTGATATTTGCCCTCCTTGCAACACTTTCAGCGGCGACTTGCTCCCAATGTGCATCATCATTGCCTGTATCAATCATGTCCCGTTTACACACATCTTTGTATCGTAGTAGAGGCCGACCCTGAGATCTCTTACCCATCTGTAATTCACCAAAGAAAAAAAGATTTCAAATGATATTCTACCATCATCCATCCTCCTAAGATGTCCTATCCATCTAAGTCTACGAAGACTGAGCATGGAATAAACCGTCACACAACCTGATCTTTCCAATACTTCAGTATTTGTAATTTTGTCTAGGCACTTAATACCAAGAATTCTTCGCAGACACCGCATATGAAAGCTGTTTAAACGTTTCTCTTGGTGTGAGTAAGTTGTCCAGGTTTCACTGCCATAAAGAAGAGTACTAAGGACACAGGCTTGATAGACAAGGACTTTTGTTTTGGCAGTAAGCTTCCTGTTCTCCCAAACTCTTTGTCTTAACCTGTTCATTGTTGTTGTTGTTGCCTTACCAATCCGGATGTTGATTTCCTGATCTAGGGATAATTTGCTATTTACCACTAATCGTAGATATGTAAAATGGTCTACCATCTCTAGTTCGGTATCGTCAATAAAGATTGATGGTACCCCATGTGTACCTTGTGACATAATATGTGTCTTCTTTCTGCTAATTGTTAAACCAAATTCAGAACAAACATTGGAGAATGCAGATAGTAATCATTGTAATTCTTCCTCAGGATGGGTCGTAACTGCAGCATCATCTGCAAAAAGCAACTCTCTGATCAGTACCCTCCTAATTTTGGTCTCGGCCTTCAATCTCTGAGCATTGTAGAGGCCACCATCTGAGAGTGAGTGAATGTATATACCACCATCCTGATCAAGAAAGGCATATTTCAGTAGAAGTGAAAAGTATATTCCAAAGACTGTGGGAGCTAGTACACAACCTTGCTTAACTCCAATCTTGATTTCAAACTCTTCTGAAGTTGCACCATCACTGGCTGTCATGCCAAGCCAGTATTAATGATGAACAATTGATCTTCTGACACAAGGAAGGACGACTGTCACCCTTCATCCGCCTTACAGATAGGCATAATGTTTTGTGCCCAAGACTGAAGTCCCTTGGTCTTTCAACTTGATGATCTTCACAAGTTGTAGATCCATTCACCAACCAAAAAGGAGAGCATGTGAACACATAACTGGGTGAAAGTCCTCTGTACTTACTCACTGTCACGCTTACATGAGACACATTAGGACATAGCATCAGCATTAGAGCAGAATCATGTACATTCATGACTCTCACTACTTGATCCTATGGCAGGGTTGTCAAAGATGATCAAGGATAGAAGGTCACCTACTTCTGGTCGACTGGGATTGCCTCGTGTGGTCGATTTTCATCTCGTCTTGTAGAGGCCCAGCTCGTCGAGATAGTTCTTGAGTACTGGAACCCACTTATTCAAGCGCACACTTCATCCGGACCCTTTCACCCACACTTATCGCTCATTCATAAGGACTAAACATTGTCAACTTCCTTTAAGATTAGGAAAAAGAGACGTCCCTTCCGACGTCACATTATTCAATTATCATCTTGTGACCATGGGTTGTGCTACCGAAGAAAAGTAGTGTAGATATTATACCCACTATTTCCAAGTCACACCCAAACCTGCTATCTTTCCCCTTCTTGTCATATACTAAGAAGAGAGAAAAGAGTTTGATTCATACATGTGTGTGCACCCCATGTAGAAGGCTTATAATGTACAAGGAATTCCGCCCCTCATCCCATCCCCAAATACTCGTAGATAATTACACTCGCGTCTGTTCATCGGGAGCTAAGCCAATATATGCCTAAGGCATGTCACTAGCTCATGACTAAATATACATTTCCTTTCCGCTCTAGGTTGTTTAAGCTTAAAATAGAAGTGCTCTGTTTAGGAAAGCAATGTCACAATCCAACAAGAGCATAAATACAGCTGAAGAGCACAATCAATAGATCAGGCTTTCGATTATTAAGCCCCTCCATTCTGACCCACGCCACTAACTAAGCTGCTGCCAGGGCCATAGACAGCAAGCCATAATTGCTTGACCTATTTACCGGGCGTGTTGCGGCCGCGTATCAAATCGAGGTAGTTTTCCTTGATACCTGGTTTATATAACTACGCAATAACGACAGATAAAGATTAAATACCTTCTTTTGTAGAAAATCCACACGTTGTCCATATTGAATTAAGGTACTGTAGGTAACAATTGAAGTCTTCTTGTGTACAATAATATAGCACTCAAGAACTAGACATGCTATCGGTTGGAATTCTCAAAGGTAGCTGATCTCCCGTTCCGACCGAATCTGAGCTCTACTAATCTCGACCCAAAGATTGTTCACAGGTCACGTTTTTCCCCAGCAGTCCGTGAATTATCCTAGACTGAATATCAATAGACGGGCTTAAGTGAACAGAACTTGTTTACCGCAAAGTGGTATTCTGCGCGTTTTATTTTTAAGCGAGAACTAGAATATTCTACCACTTTCGTGAAAGAAAAAGGATCCCGTGAAGGGTTTCCCAAACTACATTTAGTGCATGTCCCTGTATTAAATCTTGGTTGGGGTATTTCTAAACCAGACATACAGATGGAACCCGCTGGTTTCGTGACATCAAAATATAATGGATGATAACATCTACATAACGCTTTATTTGTTTCCCGTGTATTGATAATGTATACCAAATAATACATTTTTAACTGCTTGAAAACAAAATGAAGACGAAACAAAAACAAAGACTAGTACCACGGGAATCCTTGCTGAACACATATAAGTTTCTTTCAGCGAAAGAGTTCACATGCAACACTATCTCCCAGATATCAATACACTGTATGGGGTATGTTTCCAATGAAAAATGCCGACTGTAGATTTGCTGTACATTCTCTAATTTATGTAGTTGATCGGTGTATCTCATAGGGATATATGTACATGATAATTTAAATGTTACTTTTCAACAAATATAAATCAACATCATCGTTAATGAAATAATGGGTATATCTGTAATGAGTGTGCGAACCCTACGTATTTCAGTTGGTAAGGTTTCTAGCCACAGTGCTCTGTGTGGATGTCCTCCTGACAGTTACCACAGCAACCATGTTCATCTGTTACTAAATTCACTTTCAAACAACAGGCCATCGTTACTATGAATGGTTAGGTCTTCTCTGTAAAGCAGCATGAACAATAAATCAAATCAGTAGTGACAATTGACATAATAGTGTCAATTTCAAGACATTTTACTTGTGTTGCTTACTTGAAGTGTTTCCGCGTTGTAAGTTATCCTAAGATGTTTATTTGTGTAAATACTGCAACTGCTTTGTTGTTGTTGTTTTTTTAATGTTCATGTGAAGCCGAGATGTGTTCGTTGTGCATAATTCATTCGTTGGTGTCAATTATCGGTGCCTGTTGTATTGCCGAGTGGACTTTCATGTCTCTGATATTGTAACATATCTTCATCAGTACTTCAACAAGGTTTCAGTTTTTCATATTGTAAAATCCGTTACTTACACTTTACATGTGTGACAACAGTAACTACAATTTCAATTCTAGTTTCCTATTATCTTTCATATTATTGCGGTGCTATACAATCAAATATTATTGCTATACTATTAGCTTATGCCATGCATTTAATACACGCCTGCTTTCTAATTGGAAATAAAAGCATATTATAGTAATACTTTTTTTTTCTTTCTTTGTAAACTGGAAAAAATTAACTTACATGTGTTGCATTCTTTCGTTTAATTTGACAAAAACGTAACCTCTTTAGTATGATTTATTAGAACTCCTCAGAAAGTGGTTTGTTTTTGATTTATAAATGTCTGTGTGTGTGTGTGTGTGTGTGTGTGTGTGTGTGTGTGTGTGTGTGTGTGTGTTTTGTTGTTTGTTTTGTATGTGTGAATGTGTGTGTATATCTATGTTATATATATATATATATATATATATATATATATATATATATATATATATATATATATATATATATATGTGTGTGTGTGTGTGTGTGTGTGTGTGTGTGTGTGTTCGTGTGTGTGTGATTGTTTTAATTTTATATATGTGTGTGTGAGAGCCACCTTGTTTTTTTATCGATGGTCCACAGAGGTATCGCTTCGCCTCACACTGAACAGGTGAGTCTCTGAGTACTGAGTCTCTGTGTGTTGTCTCCAACGATCAGCCATATGGTATGTGTTGGCTTTGAATAATCTGCAAAACCTCCTCTGCCACCCTTGTTTATTCTTGGGCTGCTGATTATAGGTATACGTATTGCAGGCCAGAGCACTGTTTCGTGATCTCCCCCGCCCTCTCCCCCTCCCCCCACTGCTGATTGGCTTTGCTCATCTGACTTAGCGTATGACTGGAATTCACTTTCATCTGTGGACGGAGACTTTCTGATGAGGCAGAAGGTTTTTACCATGAACCAGAAAATACCATTTGACTATTTCCTCCACTCTCCATTTTCCGGATGAGAATGTTGGAGTGGTTTTTGTCATTTGCTCTTTTAACTGGTCGGCAATAACCACACCCCCCCCCCCCTTGCCAGACTATCGTTTTCCTCCTGAAAGCCCTCGAGCGACATCCCTTTAAGGAAATACGATATAAGACGCACCGAAGAAACGGAATAAATCTCCAAGGATTCTTTCCTGGCTTATAAGATCTTATTCCGATAGGTATGAGCAGTAATCTTAAACAGGTTTAGGAGAGCTTTCTTGAGGACCTTGAAGTCATGTACTAAACCCCAGAGAGAATCACGAGTATATCTCATAGGCCACTTCTCTAAATCGTTGGGACAGCTTCAAATTCAATTTCTCCTCGTCGAGAGCCATATCTTTCGCCATCGGTTCATATTTATGATTGAACTCGTAAATATGTTCGAGACGGTCGTTAAATGACGTCAATGGGAACACCATGGCACATGTGGGTGTCTGAGATCACAATATATCTGAGTACCAGGTAATGGGGAGTGCCTGGCGGAAGATACATATTTACATAAAGGCTGAGAATTCAACTCAAGCTCTTTGATTATGTATTCATGCTCTTGTTCGACATTCTTAGCCTCTTGTTCATGTTACGCCTTCCTAGCCTCTTGCTAGAGTTTCGCATTCCCAACGATTTTGTTCCAATCCGAATTCCTAGACTGTTGTTCAAGTTCCACCTTTCTAACTTTTTGTTCGAATTCCGCATTTCTAACCTCTTGTTTGAGTTCCGCCTTCATAGACTCTTGTTCCAGTTCCCCATTCCTAACCTATTGTTTGAGTTCCACCTTTCTAACTCTTGTTTGAGTTCCGCCTTCCTAATCTCTTATTCGAGTTCCAAATTCCGAGACTATTGTTCCAGTTGCCCCTTCCTAACCTCTTGTTCGTGTTCGTGTTTGTGGAGGATGTATGTGTGGGTGGTGAGGATGTTTGTAGGTGGAGTATGTGTGAGTGGGGGATGTGTGTGTGGGGGGAAGGTTTTTATGGGTGGAGTTTTTGTGTGGGAGGGGAGATGTGTGAGAGGTGGGGGAGGTGTGGGATGTGCAGGTGATTGAAGGATGTATGCGAGGATGTGGGATGTGTGTTTGTCTGGGTGGTTGGGGTGTGTGTGGGTGGGAGGGTAGATGAGAGATGCATGTGTTGATGGGCACGTAGGTGATGTGTGGGTGTGAGTGGTTGATGGATGAGCACGTGAGTGGGTGGATGTGTGTGAGAGATGAGTGTACGGGTGGCGGGGGGGGGTGTAGTTGTGAGAAGATGTGTGCGAGCGGCGGATGTGTGTGGGTGGGGTATATGTGGGTCGCGGGGTGTGTATGGGTGGGAGGTGTGTGTTTTTGGGTTATGGGTTGGGGATATGTGTGGGCAGGTGGGGAGATGTGTTTATGGGTGGGGATGTGTGTATAGGTGGGGATGTGTAGTTGAGAGGTGGCGAATATTGGGTGGGTGAGTGGGTGTAGGTTGGCTGATGTGTGTGTGGGTGGTTCGGGAAATTGTGAGAGTGCGGGATATGTGTGTGGATAGGTGCGGGATGTGTGGGTTGGCGGGGGTATGTGTGTGTAGTTTCTTCTTCTTCTTCTTCTTCTTCTTCTTCTTCTTCTTCTTCTTCTTCTTCTTCTTCTTCTTCTTCTTCTTCTTCTTCTTCTTCTTCTCTTCCTCTTCCTCCTCCTTCTTCTTCTTCTTCTTCTTCTTCTTCTTCTTCTTCTTCTTCTTCTTCTTCTTCTTCTTCTTCTTCTTCTTCTTCTTCTTGGGGAAATGTGTAATGTGTGTGGGTGGGGGATCAGTGGGTGTGTGGCGGCATGTTTGCTCGCCTGGTTCTCTGTGAGTCCGTGGAGGTATGTGTGGGTCGGTGGGGGAGGTTTGGTGTGTTGGGGATGTGTTGGTGGCTGCGGGATATTAGGGTGGATGGGGGATGTGTCTCACAACATTGCAATATGCACTGTTTATGTTTACAACTTTCATTTGACAATTTTTTTTTTTTCCTCATGTGAATGTATCATGCGTAATATGCATTGTTTATGCTTACAAAATCCATTTGACAATGTTTTTTCCCCTATGTTAATGTAACATGCACATTTGATGAATGAAAGATGAGTGATTGAAAGGGCCGAATGTAAGACGGGCCTGCGTGCCCAATTTGTTACTCTTTTAAAATAAAGTTTGTTCGTTCGTTCGTTCGTTCCCCATTCTTAACCTCTTGTTCGAGTTCCGCCTTCCTATGCTCTTGTACAATTTCTGCCTTCTTAACCTCTGGTTCTGTCGCCCTGCTACTGAGTTGAGAGCGTGGCGCGACACTGTAAGTTGTGAATTTAATAAAGGGACAACATATATAGACTTACATGTGTTAACGAGGAGAGGTGTAGAGGTGACGTTATCACGTTGTACTTCGCGTTTTATTTAGAGGTATGATAATGACACACGATGTCGTTGATACGTTTATATAATCGTCCCGTGGGTCTTAATCCCCATATTGGTTCCTCCACCCACCTTTTGCGTTTTTGAGGACATTAAAGAATTGTTCCTTATCCAAGACGTTGTGGGTTTTAGTCAGACCTTTGGTGCTGGTATTTGCGTAGGAATCAAAACAATTATAAGTTTTACTACACAATGACACCACTGACATATAGCGAGGTGCAAACGAAATGACGTCATGGAAATTATGTAGAAAATCCTGTACGCCTAAAATGCCACAAAATCTAAGAGACGAGTTGACAACAACAAAAACGTCACGCGGGGGACAATAGCAACGGGAGACTTGCGGGGACGTTGGAACGAGAAGGCAGTGCAATTTGGATGCTGGAGAAATTGGCGTGGCAAAGGATTGGATTGGCATACGATCAGTGGCTGGAAGGATAATAACAGACGAAAGAATAGATTTCCAAAATGTTACAGAATATCGCCACAGACTGAAGAACCTGCGTGCAGAGAAATTAGACATATTTATAGAGCAGCGAGATGAACACTTGGTGGATGGACAGAGGAACGTCTGCGGACGAATAGAACAAATGGCTGATATTTAGAAAACAAGGTTTGTGTTTTAGTAATACATATTCATGTTAATTGGACTTAATGCCAGCCTGGTGCTACAGGCCCTTTAAGTTATGAATTATAGTATTTGTTGAAAAGACTGTGTAAGCTGTGAAAATTAAACAGCGATATTTATAATTGAAAGCCAGGAGTCTGCTTCGTCCTTCACTTAACAGTTGAGGCTCCATTTTTGCTCTTGTTGTTAGATTTCATTGAGCCGAAGAATTATGCATGCTGTTGGATCGTTACAGTTATTATATTAATGTGAATCACAATATGAAAAAGTGGAGAGATCGTTTTTCCGGGAATGCCAACAACTTTCCGCCATTAGCCACTTAACTTGCACCTGCCAGAAATACATCACATCGCCAAGTCAGAATAATTTGTGTATGAAGTTTCTATCTATATTTCCGTGATGGATATTGTTTCTGCCACCAATTTTCCGATCTTGCAATAAGGACATGACGAACATTTACTTCCACTTCGGGACATTATTTTGGAGGAATTTTGGATACCGATATATATAAACAGCACACGATGGTCTTTATCTTCCACACTTCCGCTTCCCTCCAAATGATTCCAGGACATTTCGATTTCACCTTCCACACCCACACTTCCCTTCATGTCATTCCCACGGGACATCTGGACGTTACACTGCACATTATTTTCGGATTCTTCAAGACGGAACTTTAGCCTGGACACATTTTCACCTGCACCTACTAGGTTACATTGACGTAAGGACATATTTCAAGGACATTATTCGCTACGCAGTATAGGACATCACATTCTACGCAGGACATTTGCTTACAGCTTATTCAGCCCATTAAATTTTCATGGAATTCCAACGTACCTGCATCAAGTCACTGTTGGTATCATTAGTATTCTGATACCTACATCAGCATCAACATTGGTCGACTTGTCACTCCAACATAAGGCCAGTATATCTGTTGATTGTTGTGCTTAATTGTTGTCTAGTTGGGTGGTTATGTTCTAAACATACTATTTCTTTATGACCGATTCGTTGCTATTATGACGATGCGGGCGGTTATAAGGCTATTCTGGTGACAAATAAAGTTATATTTGTATGTCGCTAGGATACGTTGTCACTGACGATTGTCAGCTTGTTACAAATTTTTCTTTAGTGACGATCTCGCGATTCGGTGTTATAGTGTCGTGTCGTAACGGTTGGTTGTATACGTTCTCTATCTCTATCACTTATCAATATTTATTTTTATCTATGTGCCTAGATATGTATGTCTGCGTTACACTTTGTGTATTTTTCTAGTAACTTCTTATTTGCTTTGTGGCGTTATAAGCTTTATACTTACTATATTGTCTACCTTCTTTTCTGGTATTTACATAGCGTAAACGTGGTTAAGACGATATTATTCTCGCGCCAATTCGTTAATTTTCTACGGCGCTATTCTGCTCTACAAATATTGTTGATTTTAAAGTTGACATTTCGATCAACGTGTTATAAATGTTGAGATAGTTACTACTATCTGCTTACGCATTCTGGCGATTGAGCTCCGCATATAAATTATATGTTAGCTAGAGAATATTGCAGCACATTAGCACAACATATCGACACTTCAAGATTCATGGAGAGGGTTGAGAAGTCGATGTTGACCGGCCAGGGACTCAGAATGTTGGCAATAGCAGGAAGTTGAAGGAATTTCAGGGCCCATCAGCGGGAGGAAGGGAGCAGAAAAGTTAGCGACAGAGAAAGAGTCGAAGAACTGCAGGCAGCACGTGGAAGAGAAGAAAGACATGAAAGGTTATTGCAGCTGAGAAAGAAAATGGAAAAAGGATAGACTGGCGGCAAAAGATAAGAGAATTAACATTGGAAAGGGAGATAGAACTGAAAAGAGAAGCTAGCAGCAGAGAAGGGAAATGAAAGAAAGGCAGCTAGCATTTGAGAAGAGAAAGCTTAGCGACTGAAGTCTTACTTAAAGGACAAGGAACTTGAAAGTAATTTGAAGGTTAAGACTTTGGAAATGGATCGTGAAGCCGAGATAGAACGAGAAAGATTACAAGCAAAGACTAATGATCCAGTTAAGAAATACCAAGGGCTGATTCGTAACTTCCAACAAGGTGATTCGGTCAGTTCCTGGATTACTAATTTTGAAGTTCTGGCCAAGTTCTATAAAATTCCTGAACAGGACTTACCAATCTTGTTTCATCGACATCTCGCGTTGGAGCCTTTAAAGGTGATTGAGTTGATTCCTGAGAGTTTACGGACCAACTACAAATACATGCGAGACAGGGTTCTTGCTCATTTTCTTATAGATGAATGTGGTTTAAGAACAAAGTTTAAGACTCTGACTCCTAAAGCGAACCAAACGTTCCTCGACTTTGTATCTGAGACTTCTTCTTGCTTTGATAAATGGTTGAGAGCTGCGGACGTTTGTTCTGATTTCGATAAAATACGTGACCTGATACTGAGAGACAAACTTCTTTCTGCTGTACCTTAAGCTATGTCTGTATTTCTCATAGAGAATAAATGTAAGTCACTTACATGAGATGTAGTCAGCGGGGGGAATCTTTCTATAACGCCCACCGTGACATATTTGCTGAATGCACACAACCAGAACTTGTAATAGGGGCTAGTGCCAGAGTCCAGAATCACAGAGGTAATGGTAAGTTTAAGAGATTCCAGATAAAAACAGAGGACCTTATCATAACACAAACAGAGATTCCGACAGGCCTAGAAAGGGTCACTTCACACTGGTGTCCACACTGTAAACTCTCACACGGGTCTTTAGAAATGTGTGACCAACATCCAGGGTATGCTGCATATTTGAGAGACATCACGTCAAAAAGAGAAGTAAGTATGGCTCCTACAAATAGAGTGATGTTACTCTCGTCGGGCGTACGGGCATACCAGTAAGTCATGTGCGATGAGAGACACGTGGAAGGAGGCGAGTACTGCGTATGTGTTCCCCAGGAGCGATTCCTATGACATATAGGACACACATGCGGCTATCATTCAGACATTCAATGACAAACTAGATAAGACTGAGAAAGACATTCCCGATGACGAATGTCTCGCAACCATTCAATACGCCAATGCGACAAATATCCAGAATGGCACACTTAAAGTTCACCAGGCATGGGTGAATGGTGAGCCAACTACGTGCCGTTCGAGACACAGGGGCCTCAATTATTGGGGTAGACCAAAAGCTGATAAGAGAGCAAGATTACACAGGCAAACTGTTGCCTGCAGAACTTTTGGCGGCACAATAGAAAGATATAAAATTGCCACAATCACGATACAATCTCCATACTTTGAAGGCACAATAAATGCAGCAGTGCTACCTAATTCTTGTGCCGGTTTACTCATTGGGAACGTACCCAAAGCAAATGATCGCACTCACGAAGAGGCAATTAACTGGGAGACTGACCACACTCCACCAAATGCTGTCACGAGAGCCCAAGTGTGGCGACAAGAAGAAGAATCTTCTCAGACTGATAGTGGCAACGTTAAGGACACTATCGTACTGACATCTGACTTAGCTACGGAACAGAAACAAGATCCTACATTACAAATCAGTTTTAAAAGCATGCAAGAACCATCCAAACAAGATAAGCATGGTAACTGGCATTTTATCTTGGACAATAATATTCTGTCCAGACGGTACAGCAAAGGGTCAACACTTCTTTTACAAACGGTGCTACCGACCAAGTATCGTAGTGAAGCGCTTAAGCTCGCGCATGATTTGCCATTTGCTGGTCATATGGGAATTGCTAAGACCACTCACAGATTGTTGGCACAATTTTATTGGCCTGGTTATGCCAAAGATATTATGAAGCATGTTCGTTCATGTACATTGTGCCAAAGAACCACACAAAAAGGCAAGCATCCCAAGGCTCATGTTCAGAAAACTGATCTGGCATCACGCCCATTTCAGAAGATTGCTGTGGATATTGTCGGTCCACTTAATACTACTACTGATCGTGGAAATCGCTTTATTTTAACCATGATTGATCTCTGTACTCGTTGGCCAGAGGCTATTCCACTCAAACACATCACCAGTAGATCCATCCTAGATTCATTCTTATTAATTTTCAGTAGGATAGGGTTTCCCTTATGTATCTTGTCTGATAGAGGTAGTCAGTTCATATCTGCGGCTACCCAAGCAGCGATGAAAGTACTAGGCATTCCACAAGTGTTTAATTCACCTTGGCACCCAATGACAAATGGGGTCAATGAAAATTACAACGGGGTCCTTCAAACGAACCTAGCGAAAGTTGCTGCTGAACGTACCTAAAGATTGGGATATTCTATTGCCTGCAGTACTATTTGCGTACGTGAGGTACCACAATCAAGTACTGGATTTTCTCCGTTTGAGCTCGTGTACGACGCCAATCCTCGTGGTCCATTAATGCTGTACAATGACATGCTGACGAACAAAACATATGACCACCCGAAAAGAGAAGCCTATGAAATGGTTACTCAGTTGAGAGATAAAATCATAACAGCTTGTCAAATTGCAAAATCAGCACTCGAAAAAGCTGGCGAGAAATACAGGCAATACGATAACAGAAAGGCCAAGACAATAGTCTTGAAAGAAGAAGACGAAGTTTTTCTTTTATTACCCGACCCTCGTGATTGTCTTGTTACTTCATGGCAGGGTCCATTTAGAGTCATTAGGAAGGTTAGTGACGTTGATTATTTAATTGATGTAAAAGGGAAAATAAAATTTCCACATTAATATGTTAAAACCTATACGTCGCACGTGACACAGACACACCACAGGACGATTCAACAAATACCACACAGAGTTGCAGCGGCGATGCTGGGTAATTAATGAAGCAACAGGAAGACGCAATTGCACACCAGATACCAACACCAACAGTTAATAGTAACAGTGGTTGGCAAGCTAAACAAATCAATCAAAACTTGTCAGCACAAGATAAAAATAAACTTACTTCAGCAATACAAGAATTTAGTACCATTTTTTTCGACAAGCCGGGACAGACATCGCTTATCAAACACAAAATCACATTACTTTCTGATATTCCAGTGAAAGTGAAACCATATCCTATTCCGTTACATTATCTGGATAAAGTTACAGTGGAAATATCGGAATTAGATCAAAGTGGTATCATTAGAAAGTCAATTTCTAATTACTGTTCTCCTGTAGTAATAGTGAAAAAGAAAGATGGTTCACTGCGTCTGTGCGTCGATTACAGGAAAGTAAACGCATTAACACTCCTCGATGCTGAACCAATGCCAAATATCGATGAGTTAATCGAAGGCATGGCAAACTCTAAACTCTTTTCCAAGATTGATCTTACCAAGGGGTATTGGCAAATTCCCATGGATGAAGATTCCATGCATATCACAGCTTTTAGTACTCCTTTAGGTTTGTACGAATGGGCATATCTTCCATTCGGTCTACAAAATGCACCAAGCACATTTATGCGCATGATGAGAAAATT
Organism: Cepaea nemoralis; assembly: GCA_014155875.1. Lineage (NCBI taxonomy): Eukaryota > Metazoa > Mollusca > Gastropoda > Stylommatophora > Helicidae > Cepaea > Cepaea nemoralis. The sequence goes on along the minus strand of JACEFZ010006603.1, from coordinate 98,517 downwards.
ACTACACGGTATTTCTAATGTTGCTACTTATATGGATGATATCTGTATCCATACTGCTGACATAGACACACATGTTAAAATTTTAAAACAAGTATTTCAGAGAATACAACAACATGGTCTTAAAGCTAAGCCGAGCAAGATTGAAATAGGGTTCACTGAAATACAATTTCTTGGTCATAGAATTTCTGATGGGTTCCGTAAGACAGATCCACAGGTAGTTACCAAAATTCTCAACATTAAACCACCCACCACTAAAAAAAGAACTTAGAAGTCTATTAGGTCTCATTAACTATTATCAGAAATTTATTCCTAATTTTGCTGATATGACAGCAACGTTTTCTGAACTTCTGAAGAAAGGTCAGCCTACGAAAATTATCTGGACAAATGATCATGACAAACTATTGCAGCAGATCAAAACTATTTTCAGCACTTATCCTATTCTAAAACTGCCTGATATCTCGAACGATTTCGTTTTACAGACAGACGCGCGTTATCATGCAGTTTCAGCGGTTTTACTTCAAATGCACGACGGCAAGCTACATCCTATTCTTTATTTCAGTAAGAAGCTGTCAGACACTCAGAGAAATTACGCTATAGCTGAACTTGAAGCTTTAGCTTTAATTGAGAGTATTGAGAAATTCTCTAGATACCCTCTTGGGAGAAAATTTCTAGTTCTATGTGACAATAAACCATTGCAGATCTTTAAATCTGGTCATCTTAAGAACTCCAGAATACATCGATGGTCACTTCTTTTGCAAGAATATGAGTTTGATATCTGTCATATTCCGGACAAAGATAATAACTTGGCAGATCTTCTTAGTCGACTCTAAACCTTCTATCTATGAACACTTTTCTTACTATTTGTCTGCCTTCTAACATGTTAGTTAGGCCGATTGATTATTTTACATACACACCCAATTGGTCTGCAGTTATCACAACAAACAGCCAAATGTGTATGCTTTTCATATTGTAATCTCGGGTATATACATATTTTGTTGATTTTGTTCATTGCCAGAGACATTATTCGGCATGATGAAGCGGTTATGCATACATGTACTTCAGATGCTATGATTGATTGGGCGATGTTATACTGTGCGCTGTGAACGACGAACATTTTCGGAGCACTCTACTCGTTCGTGAGGAATTCATTGTGTTTACTTATAAGACAAGGATATTTCATATTGATAGTTAGTATAATGAACATGTAACTTTCTTCAGGGGTACTTATTAGTACTAATATTTGTACTAAAATTCATATTTGTGGAGTGAACACTTATCCAGTGCATTCAGACGCTGGTCATTACAGACTGTGCATTTGATTATTAACTGTATTAGCATTATGCAGCGAAAGACTGTATATTCGATTATTGACTTTCTTAGCATAAAATTGTGTATATTATGCAATTCTTAAATTAGTATAATTAATTAGTTATGAATTATTAAATTATGATAATTAGTTAGTTACGAATTATTAAAGTATTAATTAATTGGTTAATATTCATAGATTATTCTATTATTATCCTAGTCGCTGTCGACACATACAGCCACGATGAGAATTATGCTTATGTCGCAGATAAAGAGTATTCCATTGCATTATAGCCAAACCTTCATGGTTAGTCAACATGATGATGTGATATAAGTCTCGGAAAGTGGGCATTTAACACGATGGTGCTACGTCTACGACTCATAGGCAGAGAACCTCTCCTCACACTTGATAAGGATCTATAACATGGCAGTGGAAAGATTGCAGATATAGTATAGGGCATTAACTAGTATTGACGGATTGGTACCTGTGAATCACACACGTCCCCTTACTCCAGGTTATTTTAGCTAGAGTTAGGACGCTTGTCAGTTTTGACAAATGAGGGACTACTAGGTTTTAGTTAGTTAGCACAGCCTCCCCTATGGGCTGGCTACACGACGTCTACCGCGGGATTGTAGACTGGAGTGCGTGCCCGTCGTATAAGAATTTTTTTAAATATTATTTGTGTGTGATTGATAGGAGACCATACCATCTTACTAGCTCAATATATGTCATTACGGCTGCACTGCTATGTGTCAGGTTAAATTCATGACGATAAAGAAAATGATTTCATCATTTTAAAGGGGAGGGGCATACTGCCATATAGCGAGTGCAAACGAAATGACGTCATAGAAATTATGTAGAAAATCCTGTACGCCTAAAATGCCACTAAATCTAAGAGACGAGTTGACAACAACAAAAACGTCACGCGGATGACAATAGCAACGGGCAGACTTGCGGGGACGTTGGAACGAGAAGGCAGGTGCAATTTGGATGCTGGAGAAATTGGCGTGGCTAAGGATTGGATTGGCATACGATCAGTGGCTGGAAGGATAATAACAGACGAAAGAATAGATTGCCAAAATGTTACAGAATATCGCCACAGACTGAAGAACCTGCGGGCAGAGAAATTAGACATAATTTATAGAGCAGCGAGACGACCACTTGGTGGATGGACAGAGGAACGTCTGCGGACGAATAGAACAAATGGCTGATATTTAGAAAACAAGGTTTGTGTTCTAGTAAGCGAATCATAATGTACTAGGCACTTTCAAAGAGGTAGTTCTAGTAATACATATTCATGTCAAACATACTTAATGCCAGTCTGGTGCCACAGGCCCTTTAAGTTAGGAATTATAGTATTTGTTGAAACAGACTGACTAAGCTGTGACAATTAAACAGCGATATTTATAATGGAAAGCCAGGAGCCTGCTTTGTCCTTAACTTAACAGTTGAGGCTCCAGTTTCGCTCTTAGTTGTTAGATTTCATTGAGCCGAAGAATTATACATACTGTTGGATCGTTACAGTTATTATATTAATGTGAATCACAGTATGGCAACCACTCCCTCTTCTTCATACTTTAGTTTGAAAAGACCAGGGGTTCTATTTTCGTAGGCTGTGATGTCCTGGCAAGCCTGACAGGTAGTAGTACTTGGGATAGCTCTGTACCCAGGGCAGACTTCAGACGGGAACCATTGATTGTAGTCTATATTAACCTCTTCTCGTAGGTATGGTCTAACAACCTCAGAGAGTGAATCGTTGCTAAGAGCCAAGTAGAGTGAATGAGTATCAATTTCGGTGAGTTGTAGTCATCTTTGGAGACAAATCTGCCTTTAATATCATAGTAGAAAACTAACATGAGCAACTTAGCATACTGATAGACAAAGAACCCAATCTGTAGAGGCAGATACCAGAAAGTTTTTTTTCTTTGGACATTTCAACTTCCAAGAGGTCGTCTGTAATGGGGGTCATGTTTTTAAACCCAGGGTTATTGATTAGTTTTGTAGAGTCTTTGCCTGGCAGTAGGAGACATCTATATGTTCGACCTTATTTGTTAGTGTTTTGCCATAGGCGGCGTTACATAATAGTTTCATGGTGTCGGCTGTAATAGACTCAGCTGGATTTATGTCCTATTGGCGACTGGCTTTAAACACAGTTTCCACAAATTGTTTACAGCAATTAACACGTCGATACGCGATTGTCTGGTAAATGTATGTGACTACAAAACCATGGGATAGATACCACTTTATGAGGGGTGGCTAATAACATTTAATTTCAGATAAAAATACCAATCAAAGTCCGTAGTGGCCAGTAGTTTATGTTTATGGCGTATTCATTCATAATATCGCCAATGTCGTCTCTCGACACCTCCGTATTCTTGAATATGGAAGGCATTTCAGCAAATTACTCTTTTAACTCAGCCGGATTCTTAATATCAAATTCAACCAAACCGAAACATGTATTATCAACTATAGCCTCGAGAATCTGTTTTTCAGTCAAGGAACCCCAAGGAAGTTCTGACGGTGGAAATATTTTCCGCAGGAAACATTTGCTTGTTGGAGTTAATTTTTCCAGTCAACTGTCACCCCAACAACATTCTCTAGATAGTTATGAATGTCGCAAATGTTCTGGTAGAATTCCACCAGTGGTGTTAATCGTTTTCCGACTAGTTAGGGGCAGTTTGGGTGTATGTGGAAGAAACAACCATGAAACTAGTAAACTGTCTTACTCTTCGTATACCACTTATCTACTCGGATAATCTGGTAGCCAAGCTGCATCTCACTACTATTGAATTGTGTTTTAAATTAAGTTATTATTATGCGACACCCACAATAGCGACTCTCTACTCTGACGTGTGTACTTGTGTAATTTGTGTGATGTAAATCCATCATCTCTGCTCCTAACGACAGGGAAATATGTCGGCATATTGTCCATAAGATAAAAGAGATATAAAGTGTTGGTGTCGTACCATTTCAAACTTCCTACGAGTTTATTGCACCTGATACGGGTCTTATGGGCTTCGTGATGGCGATGATATATGATGCTAGGTCTACCCACCACGTTATCTCTGAGCAGTTTGTGTAATTTCTCCTCCTTCCTCGAACACAGAGCAAAGCATACATCTTTATTCATAGTGCTGAATAGATAATGCAAAGTAATTCCGGGCACGGAGATTGCCTGCTTAGAAACGTCTATCTTCAGGTCAGGCATAAAATGTCACCTGTTTGTCCTGACAATTTATAAAAGGGGAAAACATCCATAACATTTGTACCAGATTAAAAACTGATTAGAGATATTAGACGTAAATAGTCAAAATTTTTAGGCATGTTATGAGAAGAATTAAATTGAGAACTTGGTGACAAATGGCAAGATCGAAGGGAAGAGACCAAAGTGAAGACCGAGATGTAAATACCTGGATTGCTTGGTTAAATGGCATGGTCGAGACAGATAAACTGAGCTGATCGACGACTCTGGTGATCGAGTGAGATGGCAAAACATGGCGGCCCACGCTTATCGGCATGGCTCATGATGGGTGGATAGATATTTAAAATCCCTCTCAAGATAGTAATCTTGTTATCTGCCTACACCTGCTGGCGAACGGTATATTCTGCCTCGGATATGTTACAGTTTTTAAACTTCGAGAAAAAGGTTGAGTGTGGGGATAGGGCTGCCTAATTTAACTTACTTAGATCTGTTAAGTAATGACCTGGCATTTTTGGTGGATATCACGTCTCATTTAAACTCTTTAAACGACTGTTTATCGGACAGCTGACTGAAGGAACTTTAGAGGCGTTTCCAACTCTGAAGACGCTTGTGGTGGAAACGAAATGTGACTTGTTACAGTACAAAGTAAAAGTTGAAAGTCTTGTGGAATCTGGATATCTTTCAGTCGAGATTTCAAGAGTTCACAATAGAGGAGGATAATGTTGTCCTTTTTATAAATCCGTTCGTATTTCCCGATGCCAAGCTCCGTCAATTACATCAAAACCTTCAGCGCGAAGTAATTAATTTGAAATGCAATTCTGCAATGAGATGTAAATTTCTGGAACTGCCTGCTTCACCTTCAGCTGATCATATGATTTCATTCTGGCGACTATTGCCTGTCGAACAATTTGAACACTTGCGTTCATTAGCTCAGAGATTCATCTGTCGTTTTGGTTCGACTTACAGATGCGAGCAGTCATTTTCCGCAATTACCTTTACTAAAAACAAAACAAACAAAAAGCAAACAACGTTCCAGACTCACCTACAGTAACCTAGCTGCACTTATGACTTTGGGCACGATAGATTTGTGCCCAGGCATTGATAAACTGGCATCGAACTTAAGTAACTGGCTATGAAGAACAGTTAAAATTGTAAATTAATTACTTTAATAGCGATTTTCGAAACTGATTAAAAATGTATTGTTAAATGAACATTTGATTTTAAACCTAAAAAATGGCCGCAGTGTAGTACAGACACTAACTGCCTTTAAAGCTTTAGAATTTTGTTGACGAAAGTTAAGAAAGGTAAGAATAATATTGCACGACATTTATAATTGTATAACCAATTGCCAAGGGATTTTGTACGTGCGCAACAATACACACGAGCGTCCGATCTCACTACCCAGAGACCAGGGGACATTTTGTTACTAGAAGTCAACGTGAAAAAATCCCGGTCCTCGCCGCGGCTTGAACCCGGGACCTCCAGCACTAGAGGCGGACACCATACCTCGAGACCATTCAGCCCCCCCCCCCTCTCCTCAGACACTAGTTGTGTCTAGTTGGTCATGCGTCGAAGCACACTTGTTCCTGCAGCGAGGCGCTGTCTCCATTTGGAGGTGACAGGTTCGAATATCGATCGGTAACTATAGCCTTCAAATTGTATGTTGTCTAGTGCGTCCTCTAATCTCTACTTCCTTCTTCTCCTTCTATGAGCGCCAAAACAATACTATGTGTTTGAATAACGAAGACACAAACCATATATAGTACGATTTATTGCCTGGCACATTTAGCTGCAGGTCAGGTACTTACTGAAATGGCAAGACAAGATTCCAGACACTGAAGTCCTGGAAAGAGCGTCCATGCCCAGTATCCACACTCTACTGATGAAGAATCAGATTCTCTGGGCTGGTCACTTGACTCGCATGCCAGATCACAGGCTCCCTAAACGAAGTTTTTACAGCGAACTGCGTTGTGGTAAACGCTCCCAAGGTGGCCAGAGGAAACGCTTTAAAGACACTGACAATCTCACTGAATGCTTTTGGAATTCATCAAGACACCTGGGAGGCTGCAGCCAGAGACCGAAATTCGTGGCTTGCATCATTACGCAAGGGTGCAGTCATATGTGAGGCAACCAGGACTGCAAGAGCTGTGAAGAAAAGGCAGGACAGAAAAACCACTGCAGGAAATCCTCCTCCAGAAACGTCAAGCATTCTTTGCCCACATTGTCAAAGAACATTTCGAGCCAAAATAGGCCTTATCAGCCATCTTAGAACCCACGGCTCCATACCTTCAACCCCACCGGATGAAATGAATGGTAATCATCATTCTTGATGGACAAACAACAAAAACACTGCAGATGTCACACAACATAGAGTAAAATAATTAGAATCATCGTTCAAGCTGAAATATAAACCTATTCACACAGTAATATCAGTTGTTTACCATGGTAATTTTAAACTGACTATCATGTCTTTCTGTTTGCACAAAATTGGCTTGTGCAGATGGATCATTATCGCTTCTGCAAACTTTAACAAACGACTATTTTGTGTATGAAACAACACTCGAAAAGGGCTGTCCCTTTCAATGGCATGGCCGGTTTCCAAGACATGACGTGGAATGGACGACGCCGGAAGTTTATAATTGTGGTGTGTCACACTTCCCATGTTCCCATCGCTTGTGTGTAGTTTCTTGTCAACCCAGTTTGGTACGTGTTAAAAAATCCTGGTGTGTAACTGCCTCTCTGTTCGGCCAATGTAGGTAGACTCGCACCTGCATGTGAATTGGTAAATACAATTAGATGTGGCGTACAGAGGGGTAGATTCTTTTATTGCTGGGTTGGGAGTAGGTGTGGTTTTGTACCTAATAACTGAATTTGCAGCACAGAATGTTCGGCCAACTGCTGTAACAAGCCGGTCCTGTAGGCGTTGCATTACGTCATCCCCTCGAAAGGTAAGCTGTATAAACACCTTGAGCTTAGGCACCGTAGGTACGTCTGATTTTGGTTTCGGTTGTTGGCAGTGGCGCTTTATAAATCCTGTGGAGTACCCATTCAGGTGTAAGACATTCTTCCGTTAGTGTATCCTGGGTGTATATCTTCCTAGCACGGTCAAACAGGGTCCTCACTAAGCCCTGTTTATACTGGACAGGTGCGTAGCTATGAAAATTTAAGTATTGTCCAGTCCATGTTTCTTTGCAGTACACCGATCTTTGAATTGTGCCGTCTGCTCTACGTCTCATTAGAATATATAGGAACGGCAACGTTTCGTTGTGTTCATGTTTCATAGATAGAGAGATGTTTTTATGCGCCATGTTCATTATGGCCTGGAACGATGTTGCTTGTAGCTCGTCTATGGTGATAATACTATGTGTGTTTATTTGTGAATTGTTTTAATGACCTCAAAGGTTTCCCTAATTGATTTCCTGACGATGATTAGGAAGATGCAATACTGGACTGGGCTGCTTCACTAGAGCGTCGCATACAATACTCAGGAATATTTAGCATTGACTTGAGATTGACAGATAATTCATCAGCCGTTTACAATACGATGGAAAATTGTTCATCAGCTTGAAATTTACTGTTGTTTCCTCACTTGAGGAGGATAACCCTAAAGAAGGAGAGTACCTTCGTAAAGAGAATTTGACTCATTGTCCATTATTTACGAAGAATGATCACCACTTGTGGATTTCACAATGGCGCATGTACGAGGGCAGGTCAATAAGTAAGTCACACAGTTCTGTGGGATGGCAGGTAAATTTAGTTGGCGTTTTCTACAGGTGTCATTAGGTGACAGCAACATCGAACTTTATATTCCCGTTCGTCAGGTGGCGCTAGGTGTCCCATGCGCATGCGCAGTGCATAAACAAAATGGCGACTGTACTTACGGAGTGTACAACCAAAGAGCAACGTGCTGCTTTTTTTTTTTTTGGGGGGGGGAGGGGGGGGTGGCAAAAGGACTGTCTGCAAAGGACGTTCAGAAGGAAATGCTTCCTGTTTATGCTAACAAATGTTTGTTCCGTAAAGCGGTGCATAGCTGGGTAGAAAAATTTTCTCAAGGACGCTCTAAGATTGTTAATGAAATCCGATCTGGTCGTCCTGTTGAGATTGCAACAGAAGCATCCGTTCAGCGGGCGGAGGAGATGATTAAAGGTGACAGGCGAGTAACGATAGACTGTATAGTATCTGCAATAAGGTACTCACATGGTTCAGCATACAGCATAATGCATGATCGATTGAAATTTAAGAAAGTGTGCTCAAGGTAGGTACTCAGACAATAGAAGGAGGAACACAAAATGAACCGATTTGGACTGACCTTGCATCATATCTGTCGATACGAAGATGAAGGAGAAGACATGCTGATCAGGATTGTTACTGGGGTCGAATCATGGGTGCATCACTACCAGCCCGAATCAAAGCGTGCTTCAATGCAATGGAAACACCCATCTTCGCCTTTTGTCCAAAAATTCAAGATTACGCCATCAGCAGGGAAGGTTATGCTGACTGTTGAATGTGAAGTGAAAACGTGGTTTACAAAACAATGCACGCAGTTCTATGCAGCCGGTTTGGGATGACTGATAAAACGATGGGATAAGTGCATCAATGTTGGTGGAAATTAAGTTCAGAATTAAAGGGACAATTGTGTGTATAAAAATAAACTTCTTTAACGTTGTTATCATATTTAGTTGTTGGTTTTTTTTCTACAGCCATTTGTGACTTACTTATTGACTTCCCATCGCATATACTTCGGAGTTTTCTGGAATAGGTCCTGTCTTGGAGGGTAGCTTGATGTAAACTCAAAATGGCGGTCATACGCAGAGGCCTTATAAGTGGTTGAAAAACTTCAACTCAATTTTTGCACTGGAACAATCCGACTTTTCTGTGGTGCATGGATCTTAGGATAGAAATTCGCTGGGGAACCACATAATCTCGGAAAGCTGTGAATGAAGTTTAGGCAAACCGTGGCTCACTAGAATTACTAGAGGCACGAAATTTCTCCCACACAGACCTATTTGTCATGTCTCCCGCCTCCCCCTAATTTCACATGGGGTGGAAATAGATTGGGATGAGTTGGAAAGACTCGATCCCACCTTGGTTTCGTTACACCAATGACGATCACTGTAAGATCAACTGTCACCTACGTCCAATGACGATTACTGTAAGATCAACTGTCACCTACGTCCAATGACAATCACTGTAAGATCAACTGTCACCTCCGCCCAATGACAATCACTGTAAGATCAACAGTTACTACTATTTATTAACAATCATTATAACACCATCAGTTACTCTGTCCAGCCAGAATCATTGCAACATCAACAGTCACGTGATAATCATTGTGATAGTAACAGTCAAACTATTCCCAAACACAGATGCAGGCGATTTGAAAGCAGACGGCATTGCGTTGATTTTCACAATAGTATGAGCGTCGGTCGTTTATAAAGCAAAAGGCAAACTAATCAAAATAAGAATGTTGCATATTATGTACATGACGTCGCAGTCAACCCAAGCATTTATTGGTTGTTTGTGATTTCCTAGACAACGTTAGTTCAGTTGTAATCCCAGTAAAGTGGCTCAGTGGTTCGAACATGACAAACTACTGACAATACAATTGGCTAGACAGTTACGAACAGACACAGGAATGCTGAGGTTAATTGCGCTGTCCTGTTAAGGACATACACATAACTTTTAACTATTTAGAAATACAAGTATTCGAATGTATACTTTGTTTATTTTCCCTATCCAGTCACGACATAATAATAATAAAACGAAATGTCCCTTCTTTGTTTCATATTCGCTATCTCCAATACACTGTCACACACGCACAAGCACTCTCTCACACGCACACACACACACACGCAAACACACACACACACAAACGCACGCACGCACACACACACACACACACACACACACACACACACACTCACACACACCACACACGCTTAGATATGTAATCGGGCATTGCAGAAGTTATTACAATAATATGTAATCGATAGGGTTCAAGGATGTCACGCCATGCCACGTGTGGTCACGTGATAGCTATAGGTAACCTGTTATGTCAGCTGCAGCTCAGTTAGATGGGCAGGTTAGATGTGTGCGGTTCGCCAGCTCATACTGACACGTATGTGTTCATTTTTATTATGTGTTGTCTTAATTAGCCACTATGAGTTTATAACATTTTGTTAACTGAGTATTTGTTTTCTGTGGTTTCATGGAATATGTTTGTTTCTTTGGTTTTCATTTACGGCTTTTGTAACATCGTGTTTGCCAGAACCGTTTTCTCGTAGGCTGGGCTATAAATGTCGTTTCCCAAGGACGTTGCCAGGAAAACCAAGACTTGCGGACGTAAATTGCAAGTACCGCTGAAGTCAGGGTTGGTTTGTCCTACTGCGAGGGACACTGGTAATAGGGAAAGCTAATCCGCATGCAAAAATCAGTCTAGTATAGCAGCACGTGTATGGACTACGCTTGAGTTCAAAGCGGCCGATGCACACCAAGCAATTGTGCACACTCCAAAGCTTACCGTGGATCGAACACATGACCCACGATTTGTGATTCGGGCATTCTAACCAGTATGCAACACTCATTAGTGATTACATCAATGCCTAATCAATTAACATTAATAATACGTGGATATACGTATCAATTTACTTTATGTTGTATCCTTCTGTATGGTCGATGCTGCTGGTACAATTTACTACTACTACTACTACTACTACTACTACTACTACTACTACTACTACTACTACTACTACTACTACTACTACTACTACTACTACTACTACTACTACTACTGCTACTACTACCACCACCACTACTATTACTACTCAACCTCTACAACTACTACTATTATTACCACTGCTGCTACTATACTACTACTACATCCACAACTACTACTACCAACACCACTAATACTATCACAATAACCACAATTACTATTAATATTACTACTATTACCACCACTTTTACTAATACTGCAACTATTACTACTGTTGCAACTATTACTACTGCTGCTACTACCACTATACTACTGCCAAAACTAACACTAATACTTCTACCACTGCTACTGCTACTACTTATACTAATACTACTGTCACGACTACTACTATTTTACTACTACTTCTATTATTACTACAATTATTACTACTGCTGCCGCTACTACTACTACTACTACTACTACTACTACTACTACTACTACTACTACTACTACTACTACTACTATACTACTACTACTGCTGCTGCTACTGCTACTACTACTACTACTTCTACTACTACTACTACTACTACAACTGCTGCTACTACTACTACTATTACTACTACTACTATTACTACTACTACTACTACTACTACTACTACTACTACTACTGCTGCTGCTGCTGCTGCTACTACTACTACTACTATACTTCTACTACTACTACTACTGCTACTACTACTACTACTACTACTACTACTACTACTACTACTACTACTACTACTACTACTACCACTAATACTAATACTATTATCACTAATACTACTATTTACTACTGTTACTATTATTACTACAAAAATTACTACAGTTGATACTACCACTACTACTACTGCCACCACAACAACTACTTTTTTTTTAAAATGTAGCATATCCCTTACAGGTCATTGCAGTCAACACCAGCATCTTTCAGCTGCTGTTGATGTGCTAGGCAAGATTATGCTCAATAGCATCTACTACTACTAATTATAATATTATTACTACTATTAATGATGCTGCTGCTACTACTACTACTACTACTACTACTACTACTACTACTACTACTACTACTACTACTACTACTACTGCTACTACTACTACTACTACTACTACTACTACTACTACTACTGTAACTACCCCTGCTATTGTAACTACTACTACTACTACTACTACTACTACTACTACTACTACTACTACTACTACTACTAAATACTACTAATACTACTACTTTTTCATACCACTAATACTACAACTATTACTAGTGCTGTTACTATTATTGCTACTACTACAACTACTACTACAAAATGCTATTACTACTGTTAATGTAACTACTGCTATTACTACTATTACTACTACTACTACTACTACTACTACTACTACTACTACTACTACTACTACTACTACTACTACTACAACAAATGCTGCTACTATTAATACTCGACTAATAATAAACACAAATACTCGACTACTCGAAATACTCGAATACAATAAAATACTAATCAAACCTGTTAAATGCAAATAATTGACTGGGAACAAAATATGCAATCTTACGTCATGGCTAGGTAGCGAGTGGCCTTGTACAAAGGAGCGCAATTTAGTGTCACTTTCTTAAACGTTGAGAATGCAGTTTATTCTTATGTTGATTCCTCCTTTGTGTTTAAGGAAAGAGAGGCAGTCTGGTAGAATCGCGGCATTCTACGACACGTGGAGTGATGGAATCAAGAAGAACCTTAGAAAAATGTATACCACTCTTACAAAGAGCATTAGAAAGAGTGTATGAAACATCTGTACATCTCACCACTCCCCCACCCCCCCCCCCCCACCCCCACCCCACCCCTACTTTTCCTCCCAGTACTTCACTGAGGTAAATAGAGGAAGAGAAGAAGAAGCTGTAATGTGGTACAAACTAAGAGAATGAGATACATGGTTGGTGATTATGGTTTAGGAATAAGACAGCAATGAGAAGGAAAACTTATGGAATGGGCGCAAACAAATATGATAACTGGAAACACTTAATGTAAACAACGAAATACGCGAGTGTATACATGGACAAGTCTTTAAAAGTAACATACATTACCTACACTGATTAACAAAAGATTTAGAAGTGCATTTATAAATATGACGGAAATGCCTGGCGCTGACTATACTGGTGATCACGTCCCACTGTGTGGACACACACAAATAAGACACGAACAGGGCAAAAATCTTGAGGATAACAACTTAAGACTTAACAAAGATCGTCTAAATTCAGATAAATAAATTCAAGAACGCTGCAAAGTGATTGAGGGATATTAATATAAATTAACATTTCAAATACAAAGAATACATGAATAATAGGAAATGCCGAAAACTCCATCCATCACACAATCTAAGAGATTTCATCGGAAAAAAAGACCCTCAAAAGTTAAGAATAAATGAATTGCTGAAGAAACCTTAAAGCTGACGAATAATAGAAAACTAAATGAGGTAAAACAAAAAAGATAAAGAAGAGTACTATACGTAAAAGAAACAAATAAAACATCAATGCATACAATCAAAGGAAAATCGTTTTAGCAAGCAGTGCAACAAAACTGAATAAATTGTCATAATAAAGATGCACAAAATATGCACGGATAAATTAGGGATTTGACCAACAGAAAAGTCAGATTAAGCTTTCTTAAATGTGCACAAAATATGCACGGATAAATAAGGGACTCGACCAGCAGAACAAAAAGATTAAATACACGACACTTTAAAACGTTAAAACAAAGACGGGAAGAGTATTAATCTAGGAAGTTGATGTGATAAAAAGATGGAATGAATGCATAAGTTATATGAGGGAGAAGGCATAATTACCTTAAGAAAATAACTTAGAAGGTGAGCTATCCTGAAGGAAGAAGTCACCGATGCTATCAAATATACGAAGAAAGGTCATACCTTTTGGCCACATGAAAACACAGAAACCTTCAGAAATTATCCATTCCCGCTCACCTTAAACTCCATACACAGAAACCTCCAGAATTGATCAATTTCCTCTCAACATAAACTCCATATACTGAAACCTCCAGTATTGATCAATTCCCTCTCACCATACACTCCATACACAGAAACCTCCAGTTTTCTTGATGTGGCAGAGTTGGACGCTGATCTCAACTTAACATACCAGTTTCTGGACAATGAATTCTGGCACACATACAGAAAGAGACATTCTGTCCTGTAGCATCTGTCTGGAAACGCTGCAGGAACCAAAAGTGCTCTCGTGTCTGCATCGGTGAGTGGCATCAACTTGGCCCTAGTTATTTTATGTTTGGCTCTGAACATATAAACACAATTTGTGTTTATTTATTATGCATTTCTCCCCTTTTTCTTCTTCTTTTTCCTCTACTTATTTTTCTTATACACGTCTTCAACTTGTTCATCACCATCATCATCTTCTTATTCTTCCTTTTTCTTCTTTTTCTCCTCTTCTTCCTTCTTCTTCTCTTTCCGCTTCTTGTTTTGTTTTATAACATTTTTATGAATCGTCTTCATCATAATCTTCTTCTTCTTCTTCTTCTTCTTCTTCTTCTTCTTCTTCTTCTTCTTCTTCTTCTTCTTCTTCTTCTTCTTCTTCTTCTTCTTCTTCTTCTTCTTCTTCTTCTTCTTTTTAGTTTCAGGTTATTTTTGATTCAAATAAACTCCAGCCTCTATACTACTACAGCTACTACCACGAGGGTCAGTCAATAAGTAAGTCACAAATTGCCGTAGAAAAAAACTAAATATGATAACCACTTGAAACTAGTTTATTTTTATACATACATTGTCCCATTATTTCTCAACATAATTTCCACCAACATTGATGCACTTATCAGATCGTTTTATCAGTCCTCCCAAACTAGCCGCATAGAACTGCGTGCTCTGTTTTCTAAACCACGTTTTCACTTCACTTTCAACTTCGGAGTCCTTCGCGAAATGTCTCCCGCGAAAGTGGGTTTACAGTGGACCAAAAAAGGTGGAAATCGCTAGGGGCTAAGTCGGGGCTGTAAGGTGGATGTTCCAGAACGTCCCACCTTAGTTGGTTAGTTTTCTCCTGAGTTAATCGAGCTGTATGTGGTCTGGCATTGTCATGAAGAAGCAACACTCCTCAAGTCAGTAGTCCTGGACGTTTTCTTTGAATTACATCATGAAGCATGGATAGAACTTCACAGTACGTTCAGAATTCACATTGTTACCTTTCTTCTTGTAATTGGTTAAAAGCCCTTGACAATCCAATACACTGTCAGCATAACCTTCCCTGCTGATGGCGTAACCTTGAATGTTTGGACACAAGGCGAAGGAGGGATGTTTCCATTGCATTGAAGCACGCTTTAATTATGACTGGTAGTGATGCACCCATGATTCGTCTCCAGTAACAATCCTGTTCAGCATGTCTTCTCCTTCATCTTCGTATTGAAAGAGATGATGCAAGGGCGGGCCAAAAATCGATATATTTTGTGTTCCTCTTTCAGTTGTCTGGGTACCCACCTTGTGCACACTTTCTTAAATTTAAATCGATCATACATTATGCTGTATGCTGAACCATGTGAACACCCTATTGAAGACGCTACAGTCTATCGCTACTCGCCTGTCACCTCTAATCATCTCCTTCACCCGCTTCACGGATACTTCTGTTGCAATCTCAACAGGACGACGATATCGGATTTCATCAACAATTTTAGAGCTTCCTTGAGAAAATTTTTCTACCCAGCCATGCACCACGGGACAAACATTTGTCAGCATGAACAGGAAGGCATTTCCTTATGAATGTCCTTTGCTGGCAGTCCGTTTGCCCACAAAAAACGCACAACAGCACGTTGCTCTTTGTCTGTACACTCCGTAAGTACAGTCGCCATTTTGTTTATGTGCTGCAGATGCGTATGAGACACCTAACGTCACATGAAGAACGGAAATATAAAGTTCGATGTTGCTGTCATCTAATGACACCTGTAGAAACCACCAACTACATGTATCTGCCATCCCACAGAACTGTGTGTCTTTCTTATTGACTCGCCCTACTACTACTACTACTACTACTACTACTACTACTACTACTACTACTACTACTACTACTACTACTACTACTACTATTACTACTACTACTCCTACGACGACTACTACTACTACTACTACTACTACTACTACTACTACTACTACTACTACTACTACTACCACTACTACTACTACTACTACTACGACTACTACTACTATTACTACTACTCCTCCTACGACTACTACTACTACTAGTCGTAGTAGGTGTTGTTTTAGTAGTTGTTTCAGGTCATTTTGTTATTCAAATAAACTCCAGTCTCAAGAGGATACGAACACATAACCATCCGACCCGGAGACAAGCGTGCAAGCCACAGTGCTACCACGACTACCACTTTCATGGACAGTCTGACATCCAGAACAGGTGACATCTTAATGACGAGAATCAGATCTTAGGTAGAGTGTTTGACGTCCAGTACAGGACAGGTAAAATCATAGTGGCTAGGATCACATCTTAGGCAGACTGTTTGAGCATGTGACAGACATAGAAACATTAAATTTGGCAAAACCAAGCCCAGACGTTCGCAACTGAAATTATACAATGGATTAGAGGCATGTGACCAGGTGACGAGGCTTCTGAACGCAATCTATAACACTGGATAATTACCTCCTGAATATATACATTTTTGTTGATTGCAACTCTCAAGAAATCAAGGATCATTGAATGTGTTGTTGTTTGTCCATCAAGAATGATGATGACCATTCATTTCATCCAGTGGGGTTGAAGGTGTGGAGCCGTGGGTTCTAAGATGGCTGATAAGGCCTATTTTGGCTCGAAATGTTCTTTGACAATGTGGACAAAGAATGCTTGACGTCTCTGGAGGAGGATTTCCTGCAGTGGTTTTTCTGTCCTGCCTTTTCTTCACAGCTCTTGCAGTCCTGGTTGCCTCACATATGACTGCACCTTTGCGCAATGATGCACGCCACGAATTTCGGTCTCTGGCTGCAGCCTCCCAGGTGTCATGATGAATTCCAAAAGCATTCAGTGAAATTTTCAGAGTGTCTTTAAAACGTTTCCTCTGGCCACCTTGGGAGCGTTTACCACAACGCAGTTCGCTGTAAAAAATTCGTTTAGGGAGCCTGTGATCTGGCATGCGAGTCAAGTGACCAGCCCAGCGAATCTGATTCTTCATCAGTACAGTGTGGATACTGGGCATGGATGCTCTTTCTAGGACTTCAGTGTCTGGAATCTTGTCTTGCCATTTAATCTTCAGTAGCTTCCTTAGGCAGACTGTGTGGAAGTGGTTTAATTTCCTAGCGTGTCGCTGATAAACAGTCCAGGTTTCACAAGCATATAGCAGTGTGGATAATACAACTGCTTTGTAGACTTTTAGCTTTGTTTGCAGGCTTATTCCAGTTCTGTCCCATACATTCTTGTACAGTCTGCCAAAGGCTGCACTGGCCTTGGAGATTCTTGCATTCACTTCGTCATCGATTGTGGCAGCTTGTGACAGGGTGCTGCCAAGATAGGTAAATTTGTCCACAACACTTAGTCTATGATCATTCACTTTGATATTCGGCACAGTGTGATTATTCCCTGGAGCTGGCTGGTACATAACTACAGTCTTCTCCAAGTTGATATTGAGCCCAAAGTTGGCACAGGCATGTGAGAAAGCTGAAACATTATGTTGCATGTCCGCCTCTGAGTTGGCGTATAGAGCGCAATCATCAGCAAACAGGAGCTCTCTGACGGTGCCGCTGTTAATTTTGGTTTTAGCTTTCAGCCTTCTGAGATTGAATAACTTTCCATCCATACGGTAGTTGATGTCTATTCCAATGTCGTCGTTCTCGAAGGCATTCATCAACATGGCTGAAAACATGAGGCTGAACAGTGTTGGTGCCAGGACACATCCTTGCTTCACTCCATTGGTGACAGGAAAGGGTTCAGACAGCTCACCATTTTCCTGTACTCTTGCCTGCATGCCGTCATGAAATAGCCGCACTATTTGGACAAACTTTCGTGGACAGCCATATTTTGCCATAATCTTCCACAGTCCTTCTCTGCTGACTGTATCAAAAGCCTTGGTAAGGTCAATGAAAGTGGAGAACATTTCGCAGTTCTGTTCCTGACATTTCTCTTGCAGCTGCCTTGCAGCGAAAATCATGTCAACAGTTCCACGTTCTTTTCTGAAGCCACATTGACTCTCAGGAAGAAGACCTTGATCGTGATCAACATCTAACAACTGGCAACAAGGTCACATTGAGAAGATTTTGCTTAGAACCACCATGCAGAGGTTAGAAAAAAAGACAAACAGAAAGAGGGATAGAATAATTTTGATTTGTGGAAGACGACAAATGGTATATGTGTTCTGAGTACATTAACAGAGCGTTCGATAGAAATAAACAAAGCAAATACCCGTATAAACCTGAAGTATATGACACAAACATTTTGCAATATTGTTTGCAGACAAGGAACAACATCTGCAACATGCAGCGTGTACTATTATTACACCCAGTGAGCACTTAGGGTTAGAATTCAACACACAAAACATCTCCAACATGCAGTGGATCGTCATCAGCATGTGCCTTGCCGATAAGTGCGGGCGGTCATATTTCGTCATCTCACACTTTTATCTCTGCCTTTGACAGCAACTTCTGGCTGTCAGGACAAGTGAGTGCCCTGCTCTGCTCAGCTGCAGAGTTGTCCACTTTTTCCGGTGGATACTCGGTCCCCAGAGCTGCGTTAGCCACAACGTGGTGTGTTTCCATCCTCTACGACAGGGGGGTGCAGTTGGTATTTTCCCTTCCTAACTTTATGGTCTATGTTGCCGAAACCGCCCGAATAATTTTAGAAGACAATATAATAATAATAATAAATAATAATAATACGTTGTCCTAAAGCATTTTCTGCTATGGGTCTGTGAGAAGCTACATCACATGTTGTAGGCTGAGAGCAGGGAGGTACAGGTGGCCAGTCTTTCTCTCAATTTCTCGTTGCAAAAATAGGAAATTGTTGTAAACATTCACAAGTGTAAATGTGATATGTTTGGAAGTTTTTCAGTCGACAGGAGTACAGCCAGTTGCTGGGTTCAGAGAATCAAAGAATCAGGAAATGGAGACACGGAGCTGCTTGATCGGTCGCGTTGGGAACGTCCTGCCACTGCCACTAACGCAGACATGTTGAATTGCTCTGGGGGCATTATTCTTATTGCTAGGCTAATCACTACTCAACAACTGGCCAGACAGTCAATTGCTGTCAGTCAGCAGTGGTAGTGCAAATGGAGTTATAAAAACTCGAATTTTCTCAGGTTTCTGCAAGATGGGTTCCTTGAATTCACGACAATGCGCGCCCTGACACAAGTCTGGAAACACGGGAAGCAATCACCAATTTGGGTTCGACTCTACTATCCCACCCACCATATAGACCCATTAAGACACCCTCTAATTTGCATATGTTTTGTCCACTTAGAGATCCACTCCGTGGGACAAGGTTTGAAGGTGATGACGGAGTGAATCAAGCAGCGAATATATGGCTACATGATCATGCAGAATCTGGTACGGGCAAGGAATACATGCACTTGTTTCGCGCTGACATAAAGCCGAACAAGTTGATGGGGATAATAGCTGAATAATATCGATGTTTACATGACATATCCATGTCTATTGTGTGTAAATGTCAGGCTTTTTTAATAAACAGCTCCAGAGAAAAACGACGTGGTGCATTACTTTCTGAACGGCAATCGCACATTCACCAATAAAAAGCTTACATTTGAAATGAGGACAGGAGTAACAAAGTAATACATTTATAGTCCATGAGACAATTGTGATCTAAAACAGAAATGCTAAACGAGTTGGTAGATTTAGATATTTGTCAAAATGTATCTTAGGCAGATATTTGAATTAGAATTGTCATGACAAAGGGGGTGTTCAATGAAAAACATGCAATGATAATATCATTGCATAATAACTTACTGCTTGATCAACAGAACAAAATCCTCTATGTGTAAATTTCACCAACAATATAATATATAAGGGACGTTCATTTGAAACCCACTCCAATGACTTTATTACAAAAACATGATAGAAACATTAACAGATGTGGTAGAATTAAACAAAGCATTCATTTTGAATGAATTATGCACCATGGGTTGGTTAGAAGAAGTCGCCGTAGGCATTCAGGCAAGCGTCTCAGTGCTTAACTATGTGCCTCATAGGTAATGTAGGTAATGCCTCATGGTAATTTGCATTGTTTATGTTTACAACATTCATTTGACAATGTTTTGTTTTTCTTCCTATGTAATGCATAATGCCGCCATTGATGAACGAAAGATGAGTGATTGGAAGGGGTGAATGTAAGACGGGACCTGCGTGTTCAATTTGTGACCCTTTTAAAATAAAGTTGATTTGATTTAACTAGGCGGCGAATGCCGTCCGCAAAAGAAGTTTGTGGTTGTTCATTGAACCAATTGTTTACCGCGTTCATTACGTCTGCAGCTTGTGTGAAATCGTTGCCCCTTGAGCATGCCGGGCCGTTTATTCTTGATGGCTTTTTGCAGCTTGTCTAGTGTTTTCAAGTAGTGGGTAGAGTTGATGTTGACACCAGGTTCATTTAAGTCGGCCAACAATAGCCCTTCATGGTAAATAAAAAATGCGTTCAGCATAACCTTACCAGCGGAAACCTGTAACTTGAATTTTTGGCTTTTGATGATCCAGCATGCTTCCATTGCATGCTCTCTCTCTCTCTCTCTCTCTCTCTCTCTCTCTCTCTCTCTCTCTCTCTCTCTCTCTCTCTCTCTCTCTCTCTCTCTCTCTCTCTCTCCTTTGCTGCTCGGCTCAAAGTGGTGACACCATGTTTCATCGCCTGCCACTATGCGGAACAGAAATGCATCACCCTCCACTCTATAACGCAGCAAGTGGTCCAAACACCATCCCATGCGTTCCTCCTTTTGGTGGTCGGTCAACATCCATGGTAACCACTGTGAATACACCTTCCGATATTGCAGTTTCTTACGAACGACCTTTTGAATTGTCCCAATTGACGTATCAAATTATTTCGCTAGCGAACGTATGCTTCGACAACGGTTCATCTGTACTGCTGCATCAATTTTGGCGATGGTTTTATCTGTTGCAACAATATGCTCTTGACTCGGCCGTCGAAGATCTGTCGTGAACTGACGTCCTTTCCGAAACATTCGTGCCCAGTCTGTCACTGTTGTCTTCGACACACATTTTTTACCGTACGCTGCCTGCATTCTTCGATGAATGTCCACTGGTCGGCATCCTTCAAATGAAAGAACTGAACCGCCGCTCTTTGAGCTTCTTTGGACGGATTTTGGATCAACCCGACCATTTTCTCAACGGTCAGAAACAGAACATACGCATGATAGGACAATAAAGCAGGCGCTATTTTATTCATTGGTCAGTACTTATCACATGACTATGACATGATCATGTTCAACGTAAGAAATTACGTGTGGCACGAACGGATTTCAAATGAACGCTCCTAATAGTTCTGAAACGTGTAAAATGAAAAAAAAATGTGACGAAGAAAATATAGGTGTGTTTTGAGATGCGATGACTATGGAAAATGAACGGGGTGTCGTGAGGTGGTGTCGCTGGCACAAGAAGACCACTATGTCTAACTAATGAAGGGAGACAAAATAAAGAATTCCCACAAAGTATCCAATGTTAGAAAGATGTTGACTGATAACTAGAAAACATTGCAGTCAGAGACTTCTAATGGCAAAGAACCGTGACTTCTAGACAGTATAACCAGGAAGTTTGGCGCTGCCCGGGCAAAATTTCGAGTTAAAAATCTACCCAAAGTATTCAGGATCCTTGCCGATGCAACGGAGTTCGTGCATTGAGCTGAGTTTCTCCAGACTCAGGTTTGAGTTAGGAGGAAAACGGAGCACTTATGGGTTAAACCGTGTGCCGTGATGTTGATCCAACGACAAAACTAAACTAAACTAAACTAATAACCAGGAAGTCCCAGCTTATGAACCGTTATCTAAAGGTCTTGGCTCTCCAACTGTTGCGTTAAAGATAGCGTATTCGGTGGCTGCACGACGACGGATGTCCCGGCGGTTTATGTTACTAGACTTTTGTGCTAAAAAATATATTTACTTTGCAGACATTCACTGACCAAGTTGCTGACATAAATAAACTCAAGATTGAGTGTAAATATTACTAGATTATGTGACAGTTGCTTAATTTCTCTTGCCACTTATATATCTATGTGAGAGTTGTTTATATGTTTGATTGCCTTCGTCGCTGTTTATCTCTTGTAGATTATATGACAGCTGTTTGAATACTCACATGAATGTTTATTTCTTGTAGATTGTGTGAGAACTGTTTGAATACTCACATTAATGTTTACTCTTGTAGATTGCATGAGAGTTGTTTGAATACTCATGTTAATGTTTGTTTCTTGCAGAATACAGAGTTGTTTTATTTTCCACATTACTGTTTTATTTCTTGTAGATTTTGTGAGAGCTGTTTGAATAATCACATCACTATTTCATTTGCGAGATCTTCAAACTTGCCACGAGGGTTTTCATGCCCTGAGTGTAGAAAATTCATCTCTGCCCCGGACACAGCGACCCCGCCGTCTTCCTGGTCTGCTCAGTTCCAGACAGATTTTCATATGAAACTCCTCATTGAGCTCTACAAAGCCAGACAAGAACCTCAGAATAACACTGAGCCCCACAGATCCGGACAAGAACCACAGAATAACTATGAACCGAAGATTAGCCACCCTTGTCCGGAGCACAGAAATGCAGAAGTCAATCTTTACTGTGTTGGCTGTTGTGTGGCCGTCTGTCACCGTTGTGTAGTTACCTCTCATCATAGATGTGATCGTTTTCTTACTGCAACTAAAGCTGCACAGGATCGTCGATCTAGATTACAGGAGCAGATCAACAGCATTCAGCCAATAATAGATGAAGCTTTAACACACGAGAAACTACTAGAACTTTACATGAGAGAGGTAGATGAGAAGGTCGTGCTTGTGGACAAAGAAATTAGAGAATTAGCGCGAAAAGTGCATGTACATGTGTACAAGCAGAGAGAAGAGCTTCTAAAAGAGCTGCACAAAAGCCATAAGGATCTCCAACAAAATGTTTCTGTGAGTTTTGCCACGTTATCAGCGCGTGTAAATAACTTGCAGCGTCTTGTACAGCAGACGAAGTTGAAAATGGCGTCTTCTTCGGATTTCGATGTCTTGTTAGATACAGATCTTAATGAATCGGTTGATTCATTCAGCGAACAGTGTGTTACAGTAAACAAACAGTATGACAGTCTCTGTAATGTGCTTTCTAATGTGAAATATATATTTGCGACGAGCAATTCTTCCTTTCCCAGGCTCGGGAACCTTCTATTTCTATCCGGTATTATCGATGCTAATGGTTTCGATGACCCAACTCCATCGAGTTCACAAACTGCAACATTTCCAACATCATCGAGTTCACAAATTTTAATCTATCCAACACCATCAAATTCACAAACTTCAATATTTTCATCATCTTTGGGTTCTCAAACTTCAATGTCTTTATCACCAAGTTCTCAAACTTCAATGTTTTTATCACCAAGTTCTCAAACTTCAATGTTTTCAACAACTTCGAGTTCACAAACGTCAATGTTTTCAACATCATTGGGTTCTCAAACGTCAACGCTTTCATCATCAGTGGGTTCCCAAACTTCAATGTGTTCAAGACCATTAAGTTCTCAAACCGCAATGTGTTCATCACCATCTAGTTCACACACTTCATTGTTTCCAACAACATCAAGTTCTCAAACTTCGATATTTTCAACACCATCGAGTTCACAATCTTCAAGGTTTTCAACATCATTGGGTTCTCAAACGTCCAAGTTTTCACGGAGATCCATGCCGGAAAGGCAGCCTCGAAGTACGAATCATCTTCACTGTTCAAAATATAAACTGCGTAGAATGTTCGGGAAATCTCCTACTTAATGCAGTCACGTTAGGAATGAAAAGGAACAAATACGAATTTACATATGGTTTTTAATACATAATTGCATCCATGGATTCCGACATTAATTAGTTAATCGGCCAATCGGATGCGTTTTGGATCCCCTCCCTAGTATCTCCAACAGCGTGCGGTGGCTGAGGACACCAGAACTGTGCCGGTTGAGTTTGATTTATACAGTAATGTGTGTGAAACTGTTGGTTTTCTAATGACTGCCGCTTTTATAGAGGATAAACTGTAATTTTAGTGGGGGACTATTGTGTTGGCGTTCTGGCAGTGGCCTTATACATGTATCCCTGTGTGTGGTGTTGGTTTGTCTGGTCTACTGTTTGTTCCACTTTTCACACGGGACATCGAGGAGCATATTGTGTGATATTTACTTGCACAGGAATGGAGCATTATAGGGTGACCCGTTGCTGTGAAGTTGGAACTGCGACTAACGACTAACCAGTTTTCTGGTTGTCTATATTTCTTCTTGGTCCCATGCATAACACTCACTAACGATATTTTGCAGCCACCACAACAGGGCATACATCAAGACAACAAGACAGCGCAGACGAGTCACAGTCGAGAACAGTAGAAAGAACTCTCTCAACCAATCTGGCGGAATGAAGAGACAAAGAAGGCATGGACACTTAAAAGGCTTGAAGTCCAGGCCTTGCTAAGAACTCTCAACAAGAAGTAGATCGGATATCGCCATGGCGCAGCAACTCAAGCGCAACTTTCAATCCACCCAAAGCGACCACCACATTGTTCTCAATGAATAAACTTGTTGTCGGCTCACCCATGCCAACATTGAAACTGTCCGGTGGGACATTGACAGAACAAGCTCCATTAAATATTTGCGTTTGAGATTCAACCGAAGTCTGACATTCAAGGATCACATAGACCACATAATATCCCATATGGATAGCAGAAATAAAATGGCTGGTATTCGACACCCACTCCACTCTGCCCTGCTAAAACCTAAAACCACAGACTGATGAGGGACAGATCATGGATGGGACTTGCTGAAGAAGCCACCCGCCAAGCTTGCGGACCCACAGACATCAATCTTGGAAGGGCATACCAGTGCTGGCAGACACGCGTATACTATCTATGTCTATATCACTCTTGACAGAAGGCGCAGAGAGCAAGATGTCGCTGCAGTAGACACTGAGGTCAGAGTGCTACTATACGAAAACACTGGAGAGGAAGATGCAGTGCTGCTTACGAATGGCTCGATGGTCCGTGGAAAGTGGAGCGGATGGACATTCCAACAAACACAAGATGCACAACTGTCAAGGAAACAAGTGGTGATTTTGCTGTGACAAACAGTGGCCTTACGGATGAACGACTGTAACCAGTGCCCCGAACAGGCTCGACACACACAAGGATGGCTGATGAACGACTGTAACCAGTGCCCCGAACAGGCTCGACACACACAAGTATTCGCACGCATGCATGTTGAGCGACTCGATAAACATGCTCAAGAAAGTCCAGAATGTCCCTTACCCCCAAACGACACGAGTGACTCGACGCACTGAACACATCACATTTAGTGAAGCTAACTTTCATCTATGCCGGGCTCCCTGGCCGAGGTGTTAGCAACTTTCTCCGTAACCCCGACTACTCTCGTGGTTGACGTGAGCGCACGAGAACTGGAAGCGGTTCGAGTCGCGTCAGTGACTTATGAATGTATGGAGCCGGTCACTCAGAAAGTCGTGGCGTGCTGATGAGCGTAATCTAGCCTAGGAATCAACATACAGCTGAGAGACGCTGATGTTGACCGCAATATTCTGAAACAGGATGGAAACGCGGGGGAAAAAAAACTTTCATCTATGTACCGGGGCCTTTAGAGGTGAAAGACAACGAACGAGCAGATCGGTTGGAGAACATGGCGGTGGTCGAGGAGGGGAGGGTCAAGGATGGGTCAAACATCATCAGTGCTGTCTTAAAATGTTGGATCCTGACTTTATCAAGTGGCAAGCTTTGAATGTTCTTTTGATGGATCATGTTTAGTTAGTTAGTCTTTCCCCTTGAGCCCAAGGCAGCGCATAGGGCAGAAGTCATGGCTCTCCATAATTGGTGGTTCGCTGCTACCTGTTGTAGATCTTGGATGTTTACTTGGCCGTTGAATGAGCCTCCTCTGATGATGGTTCTACGCAGGGTCTTTCTTGGTCTTCCCCGTTTTCTTTTCCCTACTGGTGACAATATGACGGCATGGTAGGGGAGTCTTGTCTTGTCCATTCTGAGTACATGGCCGATGTAGTTCCAACGGCGTCTTCTTATGAAATTGGATACTGTATCTTGCTTAGTCTCTTGTCTTATTTGCGAATTGGTTCTGAAGTCTGTCCAGTGGATGTTTAGAATTCTTTTAAGACATTTGTTCTCAAAATTATATAACTTTTTTATCTAAAGCTACCGTTGATTTCCAACTTTCATATCAATACGTTAACACTGAAATCACACAAGAGTTGGATCGTGTTTGGTATTGACGAAATGTTGTTCTCTGTAACTATGGTTGGATCCCTGGGTCATTTGATGTATAATGATAGTCCCTTGTTTCAAATCACAAGGGTGTTCCCCCTCCCAACTCTAACATCCCTACAACCCCCCCCCCCCCCACCCCCACACACACAGACACCATAAATAATGTGCGTCTTGAATCTCCAGGCTTGTCCATGGGACACATTTTTCAGTCCCATTCCCATCCCATCCCACGGTAAGTTTGCCTGTCCCATCCCATGGTATTCCCATGATAATACTAATATGGAATGTAGTTCAAATAAAATTATGAAATTTATGAAAGTTTAAGGTTAGTGTCTACTAAATAGGACTACATGTACAAAGAGACATATAAAACAACAGAATTTATTAATTTTAATATTCAAGAGCATTTTATTAAAACAAAGTTTAATCTAAATATGACAATTCAGTGTCATTCTGACACTCTCATTATGTTTCTGAGTCGCTCTGCTCATTCAGCACATTATCAATTTCCTGCTGATCGACTGTTTCTAATAATTCAGTTAATCCAGGTAATCCTTGAACCATTTCCACAATTTTCATCTTACATGCAAATCTGATATACACAGAGTTTATAACGAGAGCTGGTAACATCCGTTTTCGTAACTTACTCAACAACAATCCAGCTGCACTAAATACGCGCTCTACTGCCGCTGAGGACACTGGTATCAGGTCTAGTCTAGTCTTTCCTCTTGGGCCTAAGGCGGCGCATAGGGCAGAAGTCGTGGCTCTCCATGTTTGTGCGTATCGCTAACATTTAGAGCGAGAAATATGATTCTGTAACAGCGGCGAGTTTTATGATGGCGGATTGTCAAGCCGCCGATCAACCGACTTAAGTCAAGCTTGAAGAAAACACGTCCCGCCATCCTGACCCAAGCTGGAAACTCTGCACACCCTCCGATGGCAGCCTCTCACCACCGGCCCACCAGTCAAGCACGTGAATAAGAATATCGTCGCACATCCGGCGGGATGACTTCGAGGCGTTCAGTCATAATCCCTCAGATGGTGGGGCTTAACTATATGGACTTAAATAGTTTGTTAACACAGAAAGAGTTGGTTTAAATATAGGTACTCAAATAGGGCGCTAACATAGAAAAAGGGGCTTAAATATAGGGTCTCAAATAGTGTGCTACTGAGACGGGACTAAATGCACGGTGTCACATAGCAAATAGTGTGATGACAGAGAGAGAGAGAGAGAGAGAGAGAGAGAGAGAGAGAGAGAGAGAGAGAGAGAGAGAGAGAGAGAGAGAACGAGAGAACGAGAGTAGTGCATGTCACCGGCATGTCACATGATGGATGGAAGCCGGAGAGTATAATTACACGATACTAAACTAATTAATTAGTTCTTTACTGTCCTTTACCCTCCTGTTGTGCGGTTGAGTGTTCATTTCCAATGTATATTAGATCCTATTCAAACAATTTTCGCTCTTGCTGTTAGCAGTGGAAACCTATGTTCATTTTTTTCCAATTATTTAATGGTTGTGAAGTTGGTTGCCGTAATTTTTGAAGCATGGTGACTTCATCCTCAAGGCATTTGTTTCTGGGGTCATCAAACTTAAGTGTTTTGTTTGGTGGAGGATAAAAAAATAAGTCAAAATCACTTTTCGTCTTTTGTTCTACAATTCCTGCTACTTCACATACAGCAGATGATTCAGAAGACAGATTTAAATATTTGATGAATGAAATAACAATTGGAACAACAGACTTATAAAAAGCGATCCAATCATTGGCCCATTTATTGGTGTCCACATTCCCTTCTTCAACAAGTGAGCAGGTACAATTATCTCGGAACAGTAATAACATCTGATGGGGGATGCCTTGGAGAGATTAGAACAAGAATCGCCATGGCAAAAGTAGCCTTTATCAAGATGAAAAACATACTGACCAATAAAAAGATGTCAATTGAAACGAGAAAAAGAGTGTTGAGATGCTACATAGAACCTGTACTTTTATATGGATGTGAAGCTTGGACAATGAGCAGTCAGGCTGAAAAATATCTGATGGCTGTAGAAATGTGGTTTCTGAGGAAAATGCAAAGAATACCATGGACAGCCAGAAAGACCAATGAACAAGTCCTTCAAGAAACAAATGAAGATCGTAAACTGATTAGAGACATTAGACGTAGACAGTCACAGTTTTTGGGCATGTTATGAGAAGAAATGATTTGGAGAACTTGGTGACAACTGGTAAGATCGAAGGGAACAGACCAAGGGGAAGACCTAGAAGAATGTACCTGGATGGCTTGGCCGTGTGGCATGGTCAAGACATTAACACGGAGCTGATCCACGACTCTGGTGATCGAGTGAGATGGCAGAACATGACCACCCACGCTTACGGGCATGGCACATGATGGATGGATGGACATTCCCTTTCTTCTCAGTAACAACTGACTTGACCATGTCTTCTATTTTGGCTTTAATTTTAACTCCAGTAATGAATGCTGCAGTAACTGCCACAGAACTGCCGCAATATGGCCAAGTTTTTCTCCAATAATTTTCTGAAAGTTCTGGCAATATTTCTTCACCATGCTGCTGGAAGTATCTTCGACAATATTAACAATAACTTTGTACAACTGATAGTCTAGGAGGAAGTATAACAGCAAAATTAAATGAGATGTTGCACCAACAATTTCTAGTTTGTCAAAAAAAAGTTTTGAATTTCTCATGTATGCACAGCATTCCTTTAATCTAATTTAATTTAAAGCTAATGGTCGATGTTTGGTGCAGGAGAGCCTGGCGTATGATGACACAACATCTAGCCTAAGAATGGAGGTGGAGGCGGTCAATGCAGCTTTCCGCTGGATAGAGAACACGATACATACACACGTTGTGATTGTAACTGACTCAGAAAGCATGCTGAGGAGGGTGAGGACAGGCACGCTTCGTGCAGAGTGGCTTGCTTCGCTTCGGAGGTCACGGGTGGCAAGCATCACCTGGATCTTTTCTCCGGGGCATGCAGGTGTGCTGGGGAATGAAAAGGCGGACAGATTGGCTGGCTCGGCAAAACTTGGTGGAGTATTGATGCATGACAAGACAGACGTGGTTGCGGCCTTGTGGGAGCACGTGTACACCTCGGAGGAATGGATCACCATAGTCTGGTAAGAATAAGGCAGCGAGGTGTGACGAGGGGATCTGGCCGATGCTCGATGCTCAGAGGAATCGCGAGACAGGACATATAATCAGATTACTACTGGAACTATTAGTGTTGGAACTCTTCACTGGCTGCTGAGGATGGGGACGGAGCGCTAATGGGAATGTCCTGAATGATGTGATGTCGGTTCCTAAATCAATCAATCAATCAATCCTTTAATCTGAGCAATATTCGGAATGTGGTTTAAGAATTCTTCATCATCTTCATTAAAGTAATGCGAGTAATTTTTTGAATGGGCATTGAAATGGTGGTAATATGATCGCATGCGCTCATTTATTAATTTATCCGGTGTCCCACCACGAGATAAAGAATTGATACAAGTATTTAAAAAAAAAGAAGGATAAAAAGCTTTAAAAGGTTTTTTAAAAAGTTGCTATGACATGGCTACTCACATGTGTCCCATGGGAAATAGAAATCTTTGCTGTCCCGTCTCATCCCATCTAGTAAAGTGCATAATCGTACAGCTTAGCTGACGCACAGATTATCTCAACACGTACAGAAGTGAATAAAATGGCTGGACGCTACATATACAGCATAGAGGAAGTATAGTAGCTGGAAGTGATACTACTGAGAAGTTGGGATCTGTTACACTGAGAAGTTGGGATCTGTTCTACTGAGAAGTTGGGATCTGTTACACTGAGAAGTTGGGATCTGTTACACTGAGAAGTTGGGATCTGTTACACTGAGAAGTTGGGATCTGTTCTACTGAGAAGTTGGGATATTTTCTGCTGAGCGGTTGGAATCTGTTCTACTGGGAGGTTGGGATCTTTTCTACAGAGTAGTTAGTTGGAAGGTATGTTACTGAGTAGCTGGAAGTTATACTACTGAGTAGATGAAAGTAATACTACGGAGAGGTTGAGATCTGTTCTACTGAGAAGATGGGATCTGTTCTACTGAGAAGTTGGGATCTGTTCTGCTGAGAAGTTAGGATCTGTTCTACTGAGAAGTTGGGATCTGTTCTACTGAGAAGTTAGGATCTGTTCTACTGAGAAGATGGGATCTGTTCTACTGAGAAGTTGGGATCTGTTCTACTGAGAAGATGGAATCTGTTCTACTGAGAAGTTAGGATCTGTTCTACTGAGAAGTTGGGATCTGTTCTACTGAGAAGTTGGGATCTGTTCTACTGAGAAGTTGGGATCTGTTCTACTGAGAAGTTAGGATCTGTTCTACTGAGAAGATGGGATCTGTTCTACTGAGAAGTTGGGATCTGTTCTACTGAGAAGATGGAATCTGTTCTACTGAGAAGTTAGGATCTGTTCTACTGAGAAGTTGGGATCTGTTCTACTGAGAAGTTGGGATCTGTTCTACTGAGAAGTTGGGATCTGTTCTACTGAGAAGATGGGATCTGTTCTACTGAGAAGTTAGGATCTGTTCTACTGAGAAGTTGGGATCTGTTCTACTGAGAAGTTGGGATCTGTTCTACTGAGAAGTTGGGATCTGTTCTACTGAGAAGTTGGGATCTGTTCTACTGAGAAGATGGGATCTGTTCTACTGAGAAGTTGGGATCTGTTCTACTGAGAAGATGGGATCTGTTCTAATGTGAAGTTTGGATCGGTTCTATTGAGTAGTTTGGAGTTATACTACAGAGTAATTGGAGGATGTACGATTCAGTAGTTAGAATATGTACTACAAACTAGTTAGAAAATACGAGTACACTACTGAGTAGTTAGACGGCTGGCGGGATATGGGTATCTGTGACAGAACACAGAACAATTCGGGTAATATTAGAATGAATCTCTTATTCTCCGACCAAGATACGAGGGGAAGTCATTAAGTTAGTCACAAATGGCTGTAGAAAAAATAACTTCATATGATAAAAACTTGAAACCAGTTTATTGGTATACAAACATTGTCCCTTTATTTCTCAACATAATTTCCACCAACAATGATGCACTTATCCCATCGTTTTATCAGTCCCCCCAAACCGGCTGCATAGAACTGCGTGCTCTGTTTCTTAAACCACGTTTTCACTTCACATTCATTCGCGAAATGTCTCCCGCCAAGGTGGGTTTTCAGTGGACCAATAAGGTGGAAATCGCTAAGGGCTAAGTCGGGGCTGTAAGGTGAATGTTCCAGAACTTCCCACCTTAGTTCGTTAATTTTCTCCTGAGTTAATCGAGCCGTATGTGGTCTAGCATTGTCATGAAGAAGCAATACTCCTCTAGTCAGCAGACCTGGACGTTTTCTTCGAATTGCATCATGAAGCATCGATTGTTACAGATGCTACAGAGTCTATCGTTACTCGCCTATCACTTCTAATCATCGGCTCCACCCGCTGCACGGATGCTTCTGTTGCAATCACAACAGGACAACCAGATCGGATTTCATCAACAATTTTAGAACGTCCTTGATAAAATTCTTCTTCCCAGCTATGCACCGCTTTACGGGACAGACATTCGTCAGCATAAACAGGAATCATTTCCTTATAAATGTCCTTTGCAGGCAGTCCTTTTACTCACAAAAAAATAAAAAAAACACACAACAGCACGTTGCTCTTTGGTTGTACGCTCTGTAAGTACGGTCGCCATTTTTTATGCGCTGCGCATGCGTATGAGACACTTAGCGCCACCTGACGAATATAAAGTTTGATGTTGCTGTCGCGTAATGACACAACTAAATACCAAAAAAACACCAACTACATTTACCTGCCATCCCACAGAACTGTGTGACTGACTTATTGACTCGCCCCCGTAACATCAAAGGGAATGAAAATGTAGACAAATGACACTTCCCGCACTGCTCAGAGTTTCCAAATCTATGATGCAAACTTGCGCAAGTAGAACAGCCACTGTACAAAGCGAACACAGTCTGGTTTCTACGATTTAACATTTCAAATTTGACTCTATAAGTGGCCACCCGTCCACCAGCGAAAGACGCTACAAAGTGTAATAACTTGAGAGTTTTCTGGCATCAAACAAAATGTTAACATGTCCCCGCAGAAAGCGAGACTGAGGGGAACATTTCAACCGGACTAATATGTGAGTTGAACAACGACTGGTTCAGTATACCACCTGCTAAACGTAGATAAGTTGAAAGTTCTGCCAACAGGGAAATATGTATGTATGTATATATATATATATATATATATATATATATATATATATATATATATATATATATTATATATATATATATATATATATATATATATATATATATATATATATATATATATATACATATACATATTTCCCTGTTGGCCATATATATATATATATATATATAGATATATATATATATATATATATATATATATATATATATATATATATATATATATATATATATATATATATATATATATATATATATATATACTAGTGCTTAAGAATGCCCCATCAGATTGTCTTCTTGAATAATCAGGAAACTAGCGATTTTATATGTATACATCATTTGTCGATAACCTTTGATTCATTTGCTGCTTAGAATTTCCTATTAATTTTATTTCCTAGTAACTATTCGGCTAAGTAACGACAGTTTCTACATCTGTGAACTTTCATTTCGTCTGCCCAGTGTATGAAACTTCAATGAGAGCTATTTGTTCTCTCATGTTGTTGTATATAGTTGTATTACTATATTTCTTTTATTATTATGTTATACTAGGAATAGTTTATATGCACATTTCTTACTATAATCTTGTTATACGGAAAGAATATGATGTTTAAAATAGTTATAAGACACCAGGGTGAATGTTCGCTGTGCTATTATTATGAGTAGATTTCTGTATGCATATTGATTATTTTTTAGTATGCTTCACATGTAATATGTTACCCCATGGTTGAATGTTCTACGATATTATCGAGTGTGTGTTTGAAGCAGAGGTGTTGTGGTGTATATATTACCCAAACTATGTGACGATTGTATGTGTGCCTAGCCGTTAAAAGTGTGTGGTGAACGTGCGTTCATAGTAACTCACACAAGGCTGACTGACATATGCCTGGGTCATTGACATTGAGGTGAGTGACCTTTGTAGAGAGACTACGAGAAAAACAACTAGCACTGAGTAATAATGGTAAGGGTGAGTGCAGACCCCCCCCCCCTCCCCCCCCCCCCCCCCCCCCCCAGGGTGGATGGGGGGAGAGCAGTGTATTTTTGTGTGAAGTCAGGGGACTTCAGGACAGTTGATGTTTTGGCGCCGAGCAGATCGGTGGTCGAAGAAGTGGGAGCTTAGACTGACTGCGGTCAGATCTTTTGTTGTGTTGTTCTCCCAGTTGTGAATGCAGGCCTAGAACCCAGAGGAGGTTGGATAGTTAATGGAGGCCTGAACCCAGAGTGGGTTGAATAGTTAGTGGAGGCTAGACCCAGTGTGTGGGTGTATTGTGTTAAATCCAGCCGTGGATAGTAGCTGGATTACCTGTCTTGTGAATTTGAGATGAAGCAGGCTTGAGAAGGCAGTGATGTGTGCTGGTTAAGTTGTGAGGAGGATATTTATATTCTATGGATTATATTGTTTCTGGATGTAGAGTTGTGTTCCGTTTGTCCGTGTTCTTTCTGCAATAAAGGATTATGTGCGCCAACGCAATCTTGTTTAATGACTGGTGAATGTGCACTGACTCAGAGACTGATCACCGGAAACTAAGCCTGAAGGTCAGGTACTATCGTGCTAACTCCATTCCTCATGACGTCACTGATAAGGTGAAGGCAGCAATTGTAATGACGGGACCTGGCCAACTACGGAAAAGTCCTCCCGACTCGACATATGAGAGAGAGAGAGAGAGAGAGAGAGAGAGAGAGAGAGAGAGAGAGAGAGAGAGAGAGAGAGAGAGAGGAGTAAAAGTGTTATACCTGGATTAGAAACATTGCCAGACGTTATCCCTATTTTGTATGTGTGTATGTTGGTATATGTAGAGATAGGATTTCATATGTGTAGATCTTAAGATCTTAGAAACTACACATTCTTAATAGTCTATTTCAAGCTCTCAAACAGAGCCCCAGGTTACACGATCCTGTTCAGTCACAACGAGGAGACGCCGGGTAAAGAAAACCACTTGCATTTGCAAAGAAAACTGTCTCAGCTTACACATGGCGAAATCTCATTCTGAGACCTGCATTCCTGTCATACATGTAATAATTTAAGTTACTTTATTTATCTTACATGTTGAAAGGGAAATGATATTATTGTTCATATCATTTCATACGACTATCATTTCACATCATAACACAATATAAGTGAATGTCTTATGTCTTGAAATAACTAGTTCACTATCACCATTCCTCAAACCTTCATGTTTTCAACGACTGAACGTGATAGAAAATAAACAGTCTTAGTTTATTTTATTTCATAGTTCTATCTTAATATTTTCCACGTGTACGTAATTGTGTATGTGCACCTTTTACTTACAGTGTTGTTGTTGTTGTTGTTGTTGTTTGTCCATCAAGAATGATGATGAGCATTTATTTCATCCAGTGGGGTTGAAAGTATGGAGCCGTGAGTTCTCGGATGGCTGATAAGGCCTATTTTGACTCGAAATATTCTTTGACAATGTGGGCAAAGAATGCCTGACTTTCCAGGAGGAGGATCTCCTGCAGTGGTTTTTCTGTCCAGCCTTTTCTTCACAGCTCTTGCAGTCAATGAAGAATGACTTGCGCGATGAATTGGATGAAAGTGAGGAAGGGTTGCGCAATTCGTCGACCTCACTCTCTCGCCTGAGTCCATCTGTGTCCGGTGGAAAGACAAATCAAGACGACTGGAGACGAATACAGGTGCAGTGGATGACCAGGGCGTTTTACGTGCCTTGTTGTGATCATTATGTTCCACACGCTTTGCAGGTAAACGCCGTCTTGTCCGTTGAATCATCAGTGATTTCATCCGCGCAGTCTGCCGAATCCCAGTACTTGGTGGGGGACTGGCAGGGAGAAAATATGCGTCTAGTAGTCAATTAAGAAAATTAAACCTTGGCACCTAACCTCCTTCCCATCCTTGGGGATACCACGACCAGTTGCCTTTGCCTTTTTATAAGCCATTTCCAGCTGTGTGTTTATGTATCCAGAGACTTAGTCTTTATTCAGCCTAAAAGAGACAGTTGTCCCGAATTTTCTTGCTTGGATTTGGAATGTCGGGGAGGTCAACCCGCACCAATTGCAACGTCAGTGTGAAAGATAACTCAATTAACTAAGAAATTGTAGTTCGCAAAACTCCCCTAGTTAGAAATTACTGACAGCACCCCCTATGAAAGGAGACGTAAGGTGCCTCCTGACCTCAGCTAGTCGACAGGATACCCTTGGGTAAGGTGGAGTACCCGTTCGTCCCCCCTCCCCCCTCCCCCGATTAGGGTCACGTGAAGCCATGGGTGTGGGCGGTGAATGAAGCTGAAGAGAAGCCGACAGATAGTTGTAGGTTATAGTCTCTCAGGAAAGAAGTGACAAATTATCTTCTTTACAAAATACCAAGTCAGTCCTGTTTCGTTCAATGGAAAATCAGAGAAAGGGGGTAAATGGGTGCTCCATATGAGCAGCCTAACCCGGAAGGGGTAGAAGATAGATATAAGGAAACATCATGTATATAAATGGCAAATAACAGACGGCCTAGTATAGACCCCCGATGTACTTCAATATTAAAGGTAATGGTTTGAGATAACGATTTATTGTGTGATACAACTTGTTTTATGTTATGTAAAAAGGATTTGATTAATGTGGCTATATTTAAGATTACTGTCATTGTTTCTAATGTGTTAATTAAAATAGTATGACATGTCATATCGAATGCTTTTCAAAAGTCTATAAGCACCGTTTCACGTTGTCGGATACGTCGAGATTGAAGGCTCAACCCCAAAGAGATAAAGGATGCAAAATCCTTTTCCCCAATGTGATCCTGCCCGTTTATCTAATTTAGCTGTACTGACTCAATTGTTTGAGACCAGAAATAGAGTTTTAGAGAACCAAGGAATACCTTCAGGAAATAACTTAAAAAGTTGTATTCCCTTGTATACCCAAAATATCCTTTAAGTGGTTCCATGCCTCTCCTCCACCAACTAATTAATTCTACCTAGGGTAGTTTAAAACAATTTGACTATGACAAGTAAAATACAATCAATACATGACATGACCTAATATTTTATGATTTAATAAACACAAATATGGATTTTGTAAATTGCATTCAAAATTACAATTTCCTGTCATAAAATAAGGACATATACATATACAGTAAATATACAGAATTGATGTGCCAATAATAATGTATATATTAACAGCTATATTTTTTCCAGTGGCATGTAATGCTAATCGTTTACTGGCCTGGATGAACTCTACACTTAGAATTCTCCACTTCCAGCTTTGGGAATCCCTCTGGCTATCAAGTAATTGCTATCTTAGTGTTCCAGGCGTAGTAGAACATAAGTTGGCTCTTGGTTTTCCTTCCCATTGTTTGGCAGGTAAATATTTAAATAAAGATTACCTCTCCTATGAGACAAATTGAATGGTTGCAGGTAGATAAGTTTCTGCGCTACTCTATCAAGGGCATCACTCAACAATGTGCTCACTCAACAGGTGCTGCATTAAATCTTCATCAAGTCAGGTCTGGATTGACATGAATAAGACCACTACCTGAAATTCCATCAATCACATGATTCTAATGATATCATAAATATGACATTAGAAATTAAATGTAAAAGACTAAGAACATAACCAGTGAAAACAATAAAAGGAATCTTGTTCATAGAGAAAATAAACATAGAAGAAAGATAGTCTTGGTGTTCTCAATTATTTATCACCAACATAGTTGTTTGCTGTCACTCCAGTCTTCCACTATCTGGTGGTCAAGGTTTAACTAGCAGATTTGCAGTTTCATCTTCACCTATGCCTGTCCTCAGGTCTATAGTTTAAGTAATACCTTGAGTGATTTGGAATGTGACAATTATGTTGACCATTCTCTTCATCATCTTTTTCTATTCAGGAAAAGGGTCTCATACATTAAGGGCTTTTAAAAATCATCCCCCATTGTAATGAGTGTTTGTTTATAAGCAATATAAGTACATTATGGTATCCATTCTTGTACTGTATTCAGGTGACTTCTCTTTTTAGTCCAACGTTTTACGGAGAGTATATTCCCCCCTCTTCACCGTTTCTATACTAAGAGTGTACTTCAGCTATCCGCATCATCATGCTTATTATAATCATTCTCATCATCATCATGATTACATTATTATCATGTTTATGACATTAGAAATCATTACATCCTTCTAACATTATCATCATAATCATTAGTACATCATTTGCATTACATTACAGTCATCATCATCATCTTTGTAGTACATCATTATCATTACACTAGACCATATATGTCAACAGTAGTGACATGAAATACAAAGTGGGATTTTGCTTAAATTACACACACAGATGCTGTAATATGCGTAATGTATGATATTGGTTGTGTCGTGCCTAGCGCACAAAACTAGATGATTATAGCATGAATCATATTTTATACAAAGTGGTGTTATGCGCTGGAGTGTACTAAATTATTATTTAGTTTATGGGTTACGCCGAACTAGTTTCTGGTGATAGTCATGGCATTTCACATCAAGTTGCCGGCTACCCTGAGATTGACTGTTGGCTTATACTCCCTCTCTCTCTCAGCATGAAACTTCACTCACTCACTCAATATCCTCATGCATCAGTCAACATATCCATCTTTGCATGTGGGTCAATGCACTCATCTCTGACATCATTCATATGTATGGATGATAATTTCACTCAGTCCATAGACACATTCATATTGATATGGGTGATCATATAGGAATCATTCATCACACATCCTTCATACTGACATGTAAGGTGGGTGATTTCCCAATGATAACTTAAAATGTGTACACTATTGACATCACAATGAGATCTTACCCATTCATCAGACAATCATATCTGTATGGATGACAATCATGCATATGTAGGTGCTTTATCCCTGATAAATTCACAGGTTCAATAACAATGATATTACAATCAAATCTCCTCCCTCATCAGAAATTATAATATTTCCTTATAGATAATTAATCATTCATACTGAGGTGGTTTACAAATGATACATTCACATCTGTTTACAATAATGAATCACACATGACATACCTTTGTGTGATCATTAGACACACTTATGCAATTCACCCAGGATGTAGCAACAGGAAATCCATGAGTTATCACATGCTCTCATAAAATACATACATTTTAGGTGATATATCCAATTCACATTCAGGCATTATGAATTAAAATACTTCTAGCATGGCGGTTTGTTACGCACTATTATGTGGCACAAATATTATTATTCCCCATGGTAACAGCCATGTCTATATATTTGCCTTACCCCATGTATGCTGTACCATCATACAAATTATGATACCTGTAGAACTCTTTTTGGTTCTCATGTGTTCATGAATTATAAGAAAACTATTTGTTTGTCCATGTGCTCATGTCAAAAAGTAAATCTTCTGACTAATGTGCTCAATCTACTTGACTACACACATTCTACTAATTTCTCTATAGTGCTGGCACAGGTAAACTAGTTTTAAATCTTACCAGTGGCCACATGTACAATATGTCCTTACCACTGTACTAAGAATTCTGAGTTTCCTTAAGTCTTAAGTTACTCTAATTCATTGTAGATTTAGTTTCCTGCTTAAGAAGTAAAGTTTACAACATGTGTCTAATGTTTATACATTAACTAAGTTGCTTAGCTGGGAGAAAATAAAATACTGTAGTTTTCTTCTAATGTACATTTTATCTTATGACTATGATAACTGAGTATAATATTATTTAGTTGCTTTTTTTTTTTTTTTTTTCCCGCGTTTCCATCCTGTTTCAGGATATTGCGGTCAACACCAGCATCTTTCAGCTGTATGTTGATTCCTAGGCTAGATTACGCTCATCAGCACGCCACGACTTTCTGAGCGACCGGCTCCATACTCTCATAAGTCACTTTTGCGATTCGAACCACTGCTAATTCTCGTCGCGTCACGTGACGAGAGTATTCGGGGTTAGCGGAGAAAGCTGCTAACCCCTCGGCCACGGAGCCGGTATTATTTAGTTGCTACTAGATTATATTCTTAAGACTCACCATTCCAAATCATTGTAGATTGAGTTGCTTAAGAAATAAATGTACAACTTGGACTAATGCTTATACATTACATCAGTTGTTTACTTTGGGAGAAAATAAAATTCACTATGGTTATTCTTAATTAATAGTTTATCTATAAACTATAACCATTAATTATAATTAACTTCTTAAGAATTCACCACAAGTGTTCACAAGTCGACTTACCAACTCTTCTGTGAAATTGAACTCACAACTTATCTATGATTTAAATGAATTAAATATGGTGTTTACCTTATTTATCAGAATGACCTCAACATGTCGACACGTTTCCTGATCTGCATGAGATGCAATTTCTCACAGCGATTTCGTAGGCTGGGGATTTTCTTTTCACGTGAATTTTGAAACTCTCTCACTCCTTCCGCTGCTTCAGTTCTTATGTCTCATGCGGACTGATGTACAAACACGCCCTGTCGCTCTGCGAGCTGCTATTTATACGGTCCTTTCCCGGTTAACGTTTTTCATTGCCAACGGGTATATTAAATCTTGGATCGTACAATTGTGGAACAAAACAATTCGGTTTCGGTGAACTCCGATTTTGTCGTCCTGGAAATATTTAATGCGATGTTACGTTTTGTGAAAATATATCACACACGTAGAATATTGTTGTTTATATTTTGATGCCAGTTTTCTATCATGTTTGTTATGGCCGTTTGACAAGAATATTTTTGCCGAAACCCTGACTGACTGTCGACTATTAGTTTATTGGGATCTAAGTGTTCTAGAATGTTGTTTTGTGAATGTGCTTTCCTAGTTGTTCAAATAGTGATGATAATATGGAAATTGGTTTATAGTTACTCATGAGAACATCATCTAAAGAAGCAGCTTTTAAATGAGAATACAATTTATTAAATTTAAGGGCTCATGGAAAGTGACCTTTGGTGAGACTGATTATATGGGGTGTATCTTTAATGGCGGGGCAGTGTTTTAAAATATTGCCGGTCCATGTTTTGTATTTTCCCTATGTAAAGTTCAAACAGAAGTATAAATCTTTAACTCGAGAAATAAGAAAGAACACAAGAAAGGACAAAAATCAATATATAATAGTATAGTTAGCGTAGTAGTTACGCGTTCTTGTTTTGGGGTGTGTTGTTTCAGTTCTGGGTATTTGATGTTATGGACGAGCAGGATGATGTCCAATGTATACAAGTGTATTTGATCTTTATAAAGACATTTTTTTTCAGTGCACCTGCCTGTGTAGTGAAGACTGGTGTGCTGTTGATGAAATGTATATTGTTTTCAGAACAAATCTTCTGTAATGTGTAGTTTTTTATGTTATCCGGACGACGTTGGAATCCATAACTAGGAGATATGATGGAGGATAATTAAATAGACGAGTTAGGAAAAGTGGAACGTAACACGTTCGAGAATGCTAGAAGTTTATGCACTTTGATCAGTTGGTTGTTCATGGTGTCGTTAATACAATGTGTATGTTTTCCTTTCTGGCGTTATGGTTTACAGCCAACCTGTTATTCTTGTCTGCTTGGCTGTTAACATCAGCCTCAGGCAGTGGTATTATGGAAACAATGACTCTGAAGTGACCATGCGGTGGCTATATAAACCCTTCAGAATTGAGTTGAGTTGAGTCATGAACCGACATCATTGTACTCGGGGCATTCACATAAGCGTTCAGCCCTCATCTTCAACAGTCAGCGAAGAAGTCTAATCATTAAAGAATCGCCGATTATAATGTGGGTACTGTCGATACGTGATGTCTGTATATGCTGGTCGTCAGTACGCCACACTTTTTGCTTCTTCCATTTATGATTATCAGCAGTCTATATGCCTCCATGTAGATCTCCCTGTGTTTCGTGTAGGTGTTTGTTGTCTGTTTGCAGTGTGCTATAGCACTACACGTTTTCTGGTGATTGTTCTTGTAGCACTTCGAACCTATTGCTTATTTTGACATCAATGGGATAGATTGCTTGTAGTTTATATATATATATATATATATATATATATATATATATATATATATATATATATCCATCATGTGCCATGCCGGTAAGCGTGGGCGGTTATGTTCTGCCATCTCACTCGATCACCAGAGTCGTGGATCAGCTCCGTGTTTCTGTCTCGACCATGCCACAAGACCAAGCCATCCAGGTACTTGCTTCTAGGTCTTCCCCTTGGTCTGTTCCCCTCGATCTTACCAGTCGTCAACCAAGTTCTCCAATCCATTTCTTCTCATAACATGCCCAAAAACTTTTGACTGTCTACGTCTAATTTCTCTAATCAATTTACGATCTTCATTTGTTTCTTGAAGGACTTGTTCATTGGTCTTTCTGGCTGTCCATGGTATTCTTTGCATTTTCTTCAGAAACCACATCTCTACAGACATCAGATGTTTTTCAGCCTGACTGCTCATTGTTCACGCTTCACATCCATATAAAAGTATAGGTTCTATGTAGCATCTCAACACTCTTTTTCTCGTTTCAATTGACATCTTTTTATTGGTCAGTATGTTTTTCATCTTGCTAAAGGCTACTTTTGCCATGGCGATTCTTGTTCTAATCTCTTCAAGGCATCTTCCATCAGATGTTATTACTGTTCCGAGATAATTGTACCTATTCACTTGTTGAAGAATATTCCCATTTACTTGTATGTTACATTGTGGTATTTCGTTCTTCCTAGTGACGACCATAATCTGTGTCTTTTTACAATTTAATTCTAACCCTAGATGTGTGTAACAATCGCATTTACTAAATTTTGCAGGTCCTGTTCATTGTCTGCAATCAAGACTGTATCATCTGCATATCTAATGTTATTAATGCATCGTCCCCCAATGTTGATTCCTTTCATATCTTCAATATTTCTGAAAATACTTTTACTGTATAGGGAAAACAGATCTGGAGACATTACACATCCCTGTCTCACACCCCTTTTAATAGGCTGATATTGGCTTACTTCATTATCAACTCTTATGGCAGCTTGTTGTTTCCAATATATGTTTTTTACAAGTCTAAGGTCTCTTCCATCAATTTGTAGATCTTCAAGCATCCTTATCATGTTGACATGTCTCACTTTATCAAAAGCCTTTGTGTAGTCAATAAAGCAAAGGTGTAGATCTTTGTTTACTTCTATAGAACGTTCGATTATGGTTCTCAGTATATACACAGCATTTACTGTACCCTTGCCTTCTACAAACCCACATTGTTCTTCTCCTATTTCAGGTTGTATTTTCCTCCTAACTCTTTGCATGATAATTCTTAGAAAAATCTTCGTGATGTGACTCATTATACTAATTGTTCGATGTTGATCACATTCCAAGGCTCCTGATTTCTTTGGGATTGCAATAAATACAGAATTACATAACTCCTGAGGTATATTTCCAGTATAATATATTGTATTAAGCAGACTGATAACTTTATCTACTCCATATTCTTCTAAAGCATTAATCATTTCTGTTGTGATGCTGTCTGAACCGGGGGTCTTG
This sequence comes from Cepaea nemoralis, assembly GCA_014155875.1. Taxonomy (NCBI): domain Eukaryota; kingdom Metazoa; phylum Mollusca; class Gastropoda; order Stylommatophora; family Helicidae; genus Cepaea; species Cepaea nemoralis. Next base: position 55,148 of record JACEFZ010006603.1, on the reverse strand, counting down.
CCAGATTGCATATGGTTAAGAGCATTCTGAACCTCCATCTTCAAAATTGCTGGTCTTTCATTATTATTTTGAACATTATACTGTTCCTCTCTGTTATCGTCATACAGGTTTTTCACGTAATCTGACCATTCATGTAAGATCTGATCTTTTTCTATTATGACTCTTCCATCTTTTGTCTTTAGGCAGCCTGCTAATGTCACACAACATGATTTTCTTGGCATCTGTAAAGAAGGTACTTTGCCATTGCTTTCCCTCCTAGCAGTGACCATACTGGTCAGTGACCGTAGCCATTGTCTCCTAAAAATTGAGATCCTCTTCCTACCGTCGTGAAGGTGGAGACCATAACCTACAACTATCTGTCGGCCGCTCTACATCTTCATCCACCACCTGCACCCATGGCTTCACGTAACCCTGATCGGGGGGCTAAACGGGTACTCCACCTTGCCCAAGGGTGTCCCGTAGGCTAGCGGAGGGAAGGAGGCGCCTTACTTCTCCTTTGATAGGGGATACCCCTACCCCGCCACCCGTATATCTTTCTCTGTGCGTTAAGGTTTTTGCATATGTTGTCTAACTGTTTGTTTTGGGTGAGAAGGAACTGCCAGAACACTCAAGTATGAAATAATTGCTTGGGAATGACTCGCTTGTTCTGTTGGGTCGGTGGCGGACACTTTCTGTATAGTTTAAATTATTTTCTCTTCAGCAAATCTTCCTCTCTCGGGAACGTGACTTCTGCTTTGAGTCACTGCTGGCCTTGGTGTTCGATTCGATGTTAACGGTAACAATGAGCGCCTTTAAGGATTGTTCTATTACTTCAATGCTCCGATGACAATCACACGATTGTCCATTGATAGTTAGGGTATTTTCTAAAACTAGTAATTCTTCAGCCACTTTCACGTTAGATTCTATGTTGTTTCGGAGGCGCTTCGTTGGGTATTCGGTAGCCAAAACTATTGGTGAGGTTGAGGCTTGTAATATTTAAGCAGGCAAGTTCGAAATGCTTGCAGTGAATTGTATTGTTGAAGATTACAGTAACACATTTGCCATACTTAATATGTTTAACGACTAGGTCGACGGGGTTCGCACACCTGTTGTAGATATGCGGATGATACAGTATTGATTGCAGAAAATGAACCGGATCTGCAACATTTAGTAGATGCGGTTGTTGTACAGAGTGAACTAACGAGGGTTAGAATTAAATTGTACGAATACAGCATGAATTTGTACGGAAGAGTACATTATGGTCGTCCTGTGAAGAACAAGTGTGACAATGTAATATACAGGTCAATGAGGTTATTCTTAAACAAGTGAATCGGTACAATTATCTCGGAACAGTCATAACATCTAGTTGGGGGTACCTATGAGAGATTAGAACAAGAATCGCTATGGGGAACGTAGCCTCTTGCAAGATGGAAAACATGACCAATAAAACGATGTCACCTGCAACGAGAAAAAGAGTGTTGAAGTGATACATACAACCTGTAATTTTTTATGGATGTGAAGCATGGACAATTAACAGACAAAATAGAAAGCATCAAATGGCAATGGAAATGTGATTTCTGAGGAAAATCAAATATATTGGAGAACTTGGTGACAAATGGCAAGATCGAGGGGAAGAGAACCAGGAGAAGTCAGAGAAGTAAATACCTGGATAGCTGGGCCACGTTTTATGGTCAAGACAAGAACACTTTGCTGATTCACGTGTCTGGTGATCGAGTGAAATGGCGAAACATGACCACCGTCCGCGCTTATCAGCATGGCACATGATGATGATATTGAATTAGATTATCTACACAACAATAGTTAGCAATGTACAACAGAATAATTATTACCACTAAATACGGGTAATTAGAAGATGTACAGCTAAGTAATTAGACCATGTACACTACAGGGTGGTTAAACAATATAACAGTAGAGTAGTTAGCTCATATCGCAGAGCGTAGTTAGAAACTATGGTAGAGAGTAGTTAGATGTTACGTTACTGGGTATTATGCACTGTTGAATAAATAGATCTACTACATGCCAGTTAGGAGATCCACGAGGGTCTGTCAATATGTAATGCCTCCTAATGCCTTCTATTTGTTATCTATGTAAATACTTTATCGGTGTGCAATTTATTAATTAGCGGGATTTCCCAAAAACTCTCCTGCACTGTGTATCATTACCAACCTGTTTCAGTCACAGGTTGCGCAATAGTAACGGTTTAAAAATGGCCACCAAAAAAGTTCGGTTAAAGCAACGCAATGTCATAGAATTCCCCAATGCTGAAGGCGAGACCCTGATTCGCATCCACGAACGTTTCAGTATTGTTTAAGGAGATTCAACCGTGGATGTTAGGGTACGACGTTGTGACGAAGTTGAAGTAGGTGAATACTCAATGGCTGACGCAAAGCGGACTGACTGTCCGTTAACCGCATTGACTCCACACAACATTCATTGAGTTGATGACATCATTCGTGATGACCGTCGGGTAAAACTAGATGAACTGTATTCTTCTTCTTCTTCTTCTTCTTCTTCTTCTTCTTCTTCTTCTTCTTCTTCTTCTTCTTCTTCTTCTTCTTCTTCTTCTTCTTCTTCTTCTTCTTCTCCTTCTTCGTTCATCCGGAGTTTTTTTTTCGGACGTGATTGCGTTGTGCCTGTTTACAGCAGAACTGGGTTCTTGCGCCGTTAGGCCGACACATCCGACTTCTGCGGGCATTTGTTGACATGGTTAACCTTCCCGGGGGAACTGTATTCCATGTTGTCTACTAGTAAAGGCAGTGCGAAGACCATCATTAAAGACCCGGGTTATTCAAAGGTTTGTGCACGATGGTATATGGGTGTCGGTCATCGATCATTTCACAATCACCAACGCAGAAACACTGGCGGATTTTGAGCTTAAATGTTGCAGAACATTCTAAGAATATCGTGGACAGAGAAGAAGAACAACATAGAAATTCTACAAGATCATAACATAGAAGAAACCTGGATCATAACCAGTATCGTGTCTGGGAAACTAACATATGTTGAATATATTAAACATCATGGGGGATTGAAGAGAATAGTCATGGATGGCATGGCTCCTGAGAGACGAGGCATTGGTCGATTAGCACGAGATAGACACGGGACACTGCTGACGGGGCGTGAGGGTACATAATGCGGGAGAAATAGCCAGAGATAGAACATTATTTCGGCTCATTGTGAAGAGAGCAACGAACTGCATAGGAATTATTGCTTGAGAGGGTGTCAGCTGTGTGTTTACGTGCATCAGCGATGTTCACAGTCGATACCTCTGCAACATTCTTTATCATCGATATCCAGCTAGGCAGAGACAAGTTATCGTTATTTGATATGTTGCGGTATGCACAATCATATACCCATCTTCACACCGAGGTCAGAGAAGAGATTGTGAGTGTGCGTGTATTACTGTGTTCATTCACCGTAAATGATAATATTGCTTATTGTGTAAACGTTTACCCTCAGCTATAAATGCTATAATCAGTGTAGAGGTCTTCATGGTCACGGAGCTAAATGCGTTTGCATTTAAACTTCCGATGCGCTTACAGCGGGGTAATGGGTTCATTTCCTACACCCGTCAGTAGGATTTTAACTCCTAGCTTCTAAACTGTAGTTTGATTGTAATTGATTACATTTAGTTTAGAATATTTTCTGTTATTCTTGTACAAAAGAATGGGAAAGAATAAATCAATACATGATTAAAGCTATTTTTTCATTGACTGTGGAATGTCGGATATCATCCTTGCTATAATCCAGTAGAAATTATTGTGATAACAACAGTCCCTCCAATCATTGAGACATCAATAGCCCAGTGACAATCACTGTAACATCAACATTCCCTCCTTGTAGTGACAATCATAGTGACATCAACATCCCACTGGCAATTATTGTGACATCAACAGCCCAGTGACAATCATTGTGGCATCAACAGCCAATGACAATCATTGTGGCATCAACAGCCCAGTGAAATCATTGTGACATCAACAGTCCATCCATGTAGTGACAATAATTGTGACATCAACAGTCAATCCATGTAGTGACAATCATTGTGACATCAACAGCCAGTGACAATCATTATGACGTCAACAGTCATTCCATGCAGTGATAAACATTGTGACATCAACAGCCAGTGACAGTCATTGTGACATCAGCAGTCATTATATGCAGTGATAATCATTGTGACATCAACAGTCATTCCATGCAGTGACAATCATTGTGACACCAACAGCCAGTGACAGTCATTATGACATTCCATGCAGTGACAATCATTGTGACACCAACAAGCCCAGTGATATTCATTGTGACATCAACAGCCCAGTGATAATCATTGTGACATCAACATCCCAGTGATAATCATTGTGACATCAACAGCCCAGTGATAATCATTGTGACATCAACATCCCAGTGATAATCATTGTGACATCAACAGCCCAGTGACAAATCATTGTGACATCAACAGCCCAGTGATAATCATTGTGACATCAACAGCCCAGTGACAAATCATTGTAACATCAACAGCCCAGTGACAATCATTGTGACATCAACAGTCAATACATGTAATGACAATCATTGTGACATCAACAGTCAATACATGTAATGACAATCATTGTGACATCAACAGCTCAGTGACAATCATTTTGATATCAACAGTCATTCCATGCACAGATAATCATTGTGATATCAACAGTTATTCCATGCAGTGACAATCATTGTGACACCAACAGCCCAGTGACAATCATTGTGACATCAACAGCTCAGTGACAATCATTTTGATATCAACAGTCATTCCATGCAGAGATAATCATTGTGATATCAACAGTTATTCCATGCAGTGACAATCATTGTGACACCAACAGCCCAGTGACAATCATTGTGACACCAACAGCCCAGTGACAATCATTGTGACATCAACAGCTCAGTGACAATCATTTTGATATCAACAGTCATTCCATGCAGAGATAATCATTGTGATATCAACAGTTATTCCATGCAGTGACAATCATTGTGACCCAACAGCCCAGTGACAATCATTGTGACACCAACAGCCCAGTGACAATCATTGTGACATCAAAAGCTCAGTGACAATCATTTTGATATCAACTGTCATTCCACGCAGAGATAATCATTGTGATATCAACAGTTATTCCATGCAGT
>JACEFZ010006603.1:42500-47500 GCA_014155875.1 Cepaea nemoralis | reverse complement strand
TGTGTGGGTTGACGGGAGTATGTGTGTGTGGTTTTGTGATGTGTGTTTTGCTGGGTGGTTGCGGGTGTGTGGGTGGGTGGTGGATAATATGTGGGTGGGTGTGTGCGTGTCGGTTATGGAATGGGTGGGGGATGTATGTGTGGGTTGGGAAATGTGTGTGGGTGTGGGATAAGTGGGTTTGTGGCGGCATGTATGTTTGTCTGAGTCTAAGTGAGTAGCGTGGAGGTATGTGTGGGTGGGTGGACTGTGGTGGGTGGGGTATGTGTGGGTGGCTGAGGGATGTGTGGGTGGCTGCGGAGTGTGAGGGTGGATGGGGGATGTGTCTCAAACATTGCAATATGCACTGTTTATGTTTACAACTTTCATTTAACAATGTTTTTTCCCCCATGTGAATGTACCATGCGTAATATGCATTGTTTATGCTTACAAAATCCATTTGACAATGTTTTTTCCCTCTATGTTAATGTAACATGCACATTTGATGAATGAAAGATGAGTGATTGAAAGGGCCGAATGTAAGACGGGCCTGCGTGCCCAATTTGTTACCCTTTTAAAATAAAGTTTGTTCGTTTGTTTGTTCGTTCTTTCGTTCTTTCTCTCTCTGTGTCTCTCTCTCTCTCTCTCTCTCTCTCTCTCTCTCTCTCTCTCTCTCTCTCTCTCTCTCTCTCTCTCAAAACAAAACAAAAACTTTACTGTGATTTGAATGAGAGCGTGAGTGTGAGTGAGAGTGAGTGGTTGTGAGTGAGTGTGTGTGTGTCTGTCTGTGTATGTATGATTGCGAGAAAGAGAGTGGGGAGAGTGAGTGAGTGAGTGAGAGAGTGAATGAGTCTGAGTGAGAGAGAGAGAGAGAGAGAAATAGAATGAGTGTGTGTGTGTGTGCGTGCCTGTCTGTGTGTGTGTGATTGAGAGAGTGAGAGAGAGAGAGAGAGAGAGAGAGAGTAAATGGGAGTGATTCGGTGAGTGAGTGTGTGTCAGAGAGTATGTGAATGAATTCCAATTCCAATTTTCGAAAAAAAAATTCCAAATTCGGTCTCGTCTAACCTCCTTCCTCAGCGGTGGTTATTGTTGAGAGCCGTGGTTTTTGTGGGTTCTAATCCCTGATCCTTGTCTAGTGCGCTCTTACGAGTGAGTCCTATCTCGGACTGGTTATGTTGGTTTGTGTCTGTGACGTCAGCTGGGGGATCGGCCGGCGGATGCCCTTTGTTCCCGTCTCCTCTGTTGGTATATTTGGTGAGGGAAGTCTCCTGACTTGACTGGTTGCAGTCCTTATCAGGACTTTTTATTTGGTCTTTTTGCCTCCTTTTTTGTGTATTTTCTGTATCTGCTTTTCGATGCTTTCATTTTCTTCCTTGTGCCTGTTTTCACTGCCGAGTTTGAGTTGCTGTTGCCTTTCGATTTCTTTCTCTGTGGTCGTTCGAATGATAGTGTTTTCATAAAGAGTACTTGTGTGGTTTATATGATACTGTGAACCGTGGTGAACATGAAGCTGTACATGACATGTTGGATATGACTCAGACTTCTGTTGTGTTATTAATCTCAATCTGAGACTCTAGAGTGAGCGAGAGAGAGAGAGAGAGAGAGAGAGAGAGAGAGAGAGAGAGAGAGAGAGAGAGAGAGAGAGAGAGAGAGAGGGGGGGGGGGAGTGTTAGTGAACACGGACCAGCCATAAAGAATTAATAGCAGAGTAAGGGGAAGATAATAATCATGGTGCAGATATCAAAATCCCACATAACTAATAACATTCATTAATATAACTGAGTCCTGTAGTCATGATTTTGCACTTTCCCCATACAGTTATAATGCATATCATTTATATTGTTGTTGTTCACAGTTATCCTTGAATGATGTGTGGATGACATAATGTATGAAAGAGAGTGAACGAACGAACGGAATTTATTTTCAAAGGGTAACAAATTGGGTACCCAGGCCCGTCTTACATTCGGCCCTTCCAATCACTCATCTTTCGTTCATCAATGGTTCATAACACATTCACACTGGAAAAAAAAACATTGTCAAATGAATGTTGTAAGCATAAACAATACATATTACCATGTTATGAGACACATCCCCCACCCACTCACTCATTCCCCATCCACCCACACATCCCCCACACACATACCCACCCAACCACACACAGCCCCAAGGCAAATATACATTCCCCCACATATCCATCCATTCCCCCACCCACACAACGGCCACCCACACATCTCCCCACCTACACACATCTAACCAGCCACACACACACACATCCTCCATCCATCGCATTACCCACCAACACTCACCCACCCACATATCCTCATCCAACCACCAACACACCCCAACCACCCAACCCAGCCAAACATAATATCCTAACCACAACCCCCCACCCACACACACATATTCCTGCCAACCCACACATCCCGCATCTACACACACACAAAAGTCGCACCCATCCACACATCCCCCACTTAGACACATCTCCCACCTACACAATCTCTCCCCCCCCCCCCACCAACCCACACATCTCGCACCCATACTCACACATCAATCAGCCATCCCCCAACCTACACACACTCACCCACCCACAGATCCTCCGCCCACCCATCCCCCATTCACCCATCCCTCATCACACATCCATTAACCACACACCCTCGCCCTAACACACCCCCACCAACACAATAACACTCACATCTCCCCACCCATACACACATCTGCCACACACACATATCCCCACCCACCCACACATCCCCCATCCACAAACACACACCTCCCACCCACACACACCCCACCACCCACATATGCCCCACTCACACACACGTCCTCCCCCAAACACTCATCTCCCACACACATCCGCACACACACACACATCTGTTACCAACACACACACATCTCCCACCCACCCAAACATCCCATACCTAAGAACACCCTCACTACCCACACATATATCCTCCACCCACCCATATTCACCCCACCCACACAGACATATCCTCCACCTACACACACATCAGCACATGCATCCCCACACCCATACCTCACCCTCATAACACACCCACCTCCACATATCTCCAACACGCTCATTCACTCACACATCCCTCACCCACCCACTCACCCACATACACATCCCTCACCAACATAACCCCTCCCACACCCACTAACACCCACACACTTCCAACCATCCACCCAAACAACCCCCCCACTCTCACACACATTAAACACACACATCCTCCACCCACCACACACCACCCATCCACCCAAACACATCCCCACACACAACCCCTCCACACATACATCCCCCACACACACATACACATACACACACACATGCCTCGTACACAGATACATTCATGATGCCTCACATAATCACTGAAACTAGTATTCACACACTCCCACACTTTACACATACATACTTTGACGATTGTCGTGAGCATTCTCGCAAAAATTGTAAAAAAAAAATTGAGAAAGAATTGCACATATACATTGTGTAACCTAAACATTGCTCTTCACAGACTAAAACAACTGAATAAATTATGGAATGGGACAGATAGAACTACAAAAATTAGATTTTTAAGAGCATGCATCTTTCCCATTGCAACATACGCCTGTGAGACCTGGACACTTACTAAACAAGCTGAACAGCGCATAAATGCTTTTGAATATAAATGTTATAGACGAGTTCTAAGAATATCTTGGGTAAAGAAAAGAACAAATGCAACAATACTTAAAGAGCTGAATATTGAAGAATGTTGGCTATTAAAGACAATAAAACAAAGAAAATTGAAATATTTTGGTCACTTGAAACGTCACGAAAGTTTGGAGAGAACAATAATGGAGGGGTATATGCCTGGGAAGAGAGGAAGAGGAAGGCCAAAGAGAAGATGGGTGCAGGATGTGGCGGATGATCTCCAGATGGGTATATCGGACGCGGGACATCTTGCTTATGATCGAGAGGTTTTCCGGAAGGTTGTTATGGGGGAGAGGTTCTGCAAAGGACATGCTACTGAATGAATGAATGAATCAATCAATCAATCAATCAATCAATCAATCAATCAATCAATGAACGTAAATATTAGTAATGCAATTAAATCTCTCTCTCTCACACTCTCTCTCTCTCTCTCTCTCTCTCTCTCTTCTGACACACACACACACTCGCTCTTTCTCTCTCTCTCTCTCTCTCTCTCTCTCTCTCTCTCTCTCTCTCTCTCTCTCTCACTCACACTCACTAACTCTCTCACTCACTCTACAGGAATATGCATGTGTTCATATTATACATGATGAAATCAAATGGCATACAAAATGATAATATGAAAGATGAGAATACAAAAAAAAAATATGAAATGGCATGTTACATGATATGCATGCGCTCAACTCTCTCTCTCTCTCTCTCTCTCTCTCTCTCTCTCTCTCTCTCTCTCTCTCTCTCTCTCTCTCTTACACAGTCACACACACACACTGTCACACTCATTCATTCTCTCTCTCTCTCTCTCTCTCTCTCTCTCTCTCTCTCTCTCTCTCTCTCTCTCTCACCACTCACTAACTCTTTCACTCACTCTACAGTAATGTACATGTTTTTATTTTATTCATAATAAAATCAAGTGGCATTCAAAATGATAATATGAAGATGAGAATACACACAAAATATGGAATAGCATGTTACATGATATGCGTGCACTCAACTCTCTCTCTCTCTCTCTCTCTCTCTCACTCTCTCTCTCTCTCTCTCTCTCTCTCTCTCTCTCTTCTCACAAACACACACACACACACTACACTCACAAACATGCGCGAACAAACACACACACACACTAACACATTCATTCTCCCACTGTCTCACTCTCTCTCTCTCTCTCTCTCTCTCTCTCTCTCTCTCTCTCTCTCTCTCTCTCTCTCACACACACACACACACACACACTATTTCCCTCATTAACTCACTCTCTTCATCTTTCATTCACTCTATATCTCACTTTCTTTCACTCTCACTCACACAGAGACAGGCACACACCCTCACGCTATCAAATTTACACTCC